>PPKI02000045.1:0-103179 GCA_003707645.2 Ogataea trehalophila
ACATTTTGAGCACCAATGTAGTTCCTGAAGGAGAAAGTGACGTGTTTCCTGCGGCGATGTAGGGTAAAGGTAAAGGGGTGGTGGGTAACGTTGATCGATTACGTCATGATATTACAAAATTGATTATGTCATTAAATTGTTACATAATATATTACATAGTGCTGCTGTGTCCTTAGGGGTTCCCAAAAAATAGCCGGACTCAGATCTTTGATTTCTCTTTATCACACGAAAGTCTGAGAGTATTAACTAGATTTAGCTGGCTATTTTTTTAGGTAAAATCAATTAGTAGCCATTTTCAAAGCAAAAGATCGTTGTATTATACATATAATGCTTCTTGATATTATCATTAAATATTTTTTACTCTAGATTGGGGGACGTACAACTGGGGGAGGTCACCGATAAATTCTTCTGAGCTCAGTGAAGTGTCTCATAGTGCAATCAGTTTCTTGAAAATTTCAATGGAAGATAATTATAGACATCGTACCTACTATTCTAGACTCACTGGAAGACCGACCATCTTGCAGATGAGCATTCTTAGCCATTTTCTGCAATTCGAATCTGAAATGACTCCTTCCAATTCAACCTTATTCAGAATTGAAATAAAAAGTACTCTCTTGTGCATCGTATCCATAAACTTATCTACTCCTCCATTATATGATCTCTAACTCATTAATACAGAAAATCTGATATATGTACCAGATTTCAAGGGATGCTACTTCTGTAAAAGCCCTTAGGACCCACCTCACCGGCAAAAAAGTGGGCTAGCCATCCCTCCCCTCGTTGCATCTCAAAAAAACACTCTTGCGAAGCAATTTAAAAATCTCTCAAGTACGCTTTTTTTTTCAAATGATTTCTCTGACCTTGATTTTTATTAACATTATTTATAGTGAGGGATTGCATTAGAGAACTGATGCATGAATTACAAGGTATCTGTAACTATTATCGATATAAAAGTAGAAAAGCAAGGCCTCCTATATTAAGACCCTTAGCTCCGTTATCCAGTAGCGCGACAGCACCCCACAAGAATTCACAGCCTTCTTTTCTCTTAACATATTTCTTAACATTTTTATGTTGGGCAGCTATCTTGAGCAACTTCTGCGGGATGCAAAGTCGGGTACAAGCCGACGATTTTGTTATTAATATTAGTAGCTAAAAGTCTCTTAATAAATGACAGATACAGTTTTGGAGGTGGTTGGTTACCCTGAAAAACAGTAATAATACATTGCTGCTACCATTAGTTGGTGGTGGATAATGTAAAAGTTAAATGAAGTTTCATAATATGGTTGATTGGATAAGTACCACGAGTACATAAAAATAAAATTATGAGCATAAAATAACCTAGAAACTTATAAAGGCAAAAACTGAACAAAATTTAAAATCAAAAGACAAACCGGTGGTAAAAGGGCAAAAAATCAAAATAGTACGAAAGAAAAAGGCAAGCTCAACAAGAAACCGAAAAGCATGCTATCACGGTTTAAACAGTAACAAAAATATTTAAAAGTGAGTTGATAATTCTTCTATTTAACAACTCAGTCTAACGAAAAGTAAAAAAAAAAAAAACACGAGTGCAAACCAAATAGAAATATGGATAGTAGAAATAAAAATGATAAATCAACCAATCGATTGATACTTTCTTCTTTTTAGTGCTCTTCCGTCATCGTAATCTTCACTACTAGCAGTAGAAGGAATAGGGACCAATGAAGGAACATTACATAGGAAATTACCAGTGGAGCACATAGACGACCCAATAGAGTTGGTGAAGTTGTACTTACCGGTAAATTGGAGTTGGGAATGCAATTGAACAGGAGTAACTACCTGTTGGGAGCTATTCAGTATATGTGAAGGAATGACTGATCCGCAAATAGGAGCTGTACTAGATGATGATGATGATGATGATGATGATGATGATGATGATGATGGGGCACCTGAATATGAACAGCCTGAAGAAGTGGAAGAAATAGACGGATGGAAAGAGCTCGAAGCAGTTGGTGTGGTGCCCGGTGTTGGAATGGCAGATATACCAGATGACGATGCGAGAGCTTTTGAAGTATCAAGGTGAAGAGATCTTAATGCTGTAAGTGATTGAGATCTAGAATGGGAGTGGCGATGATAGCTGCCAGCTTGTTGATGAGTTGGAGATGCAACTGGAGATAATGGTAATCCAGAGTAGATAACAAATTCTTGAATTGGAGAATTGCTTTGACTTGTGTAGGCATTGTAGAGTGAGTCCAGTTCTTGCTTCTTCTTGTTCAAAGAAGTAGCCATGCTAATCAAATTAGCAACAACCCTACTAGTTGCAACACCTGATCTACCGAAATACTTGACTTTAACTGAGATATGGATGGATAGAGCTGCTTGTAGTAACAAACTTTCTAATTCATCAAATTCACGGTTGTAACTATCAGTACCAGTAAGGTTATTAACAGCAATATTTGTTAGCATAACGGAAGCAGCAGCAATGGAACTAGCCGAGTAATTGAAGCAAATATCTTTCTCGAATTGACCCAATTCACATAAGAACAATGAACCGGCTTTTCTTTCCAAATGGTTTGGTTGTGAGTTGTTGATGAACATTTCTAAGAAAGAATCAGCAGTTGGATAAGACAAATCCCACTTCAATGTACTTAAGATATTGAACTCTAGTGTTAAAAATTCTTTCTTTCTAGAAATATCATAACCAGCTCTCTTGATCAAGGCATCAATTAGTTTACCCTTTGGCTTATTTTCGTTATATTTGGAAGCAATCCAAAGACAACAGTAACCAACAAATTTATAATCAGATTCTTTGTGCTCAACAATGGAAGTGTATCTATCGATTAGATTAACTGCCAATGAAAAGGTAGCAAAAGACCAGCGTAGTTTTTCAACAACGTCAAAGATAGAGTTCAAAAGAGAATCTCTAATAAGGTAAATACCTTTTTGAAACGGCTGAGGTATTGGTTCTTTTTCCAAAGCCAACTCTAGAGCAAATATGTGGTCATGAATGTCATCTTTATATTCTTGTATGATAGCCTGATGTGTACGTCTTTCCATAAATTGAACAACAGCTTCGTTTTTAGGCTTTTGCTGTTTGCAGTGATCTTGGAGCTTTGTGGTGGTAGTTGTAGTAGTAGTTAAAGTGGTGGTCATAATGTCTTTGATTTTAGTTTGATTTTTAATTCGCTAAGGTGAAAAAATGATAAGGTAACCTTTTTTGATTCTTTTTATTTGTTGTTAGAAAAATAGTTTTTGAACAATGCTAAATGTAATGGATCGTAAACAGCGATATAATCAAGTAATGAAGATGCAAATGTGAAAGTACAAAAAAATATGGAATGAGAAGAAACAAAAAAAATGATGCTATGATAATAAATAAAAATGCAATGAAACTAAATGTGTAATAAAAAGGGATGAATGCAGTATGCTCAGACTAAATGTGTTGATTTTTTTTGTTAAAAATTGAATAAATGATCTTAAATGAAAAAAAAACTGTTTGTAGGTGCAAATATATGAGTGCAAGGTGGATTGATATATATATATATATGAATATATGGATGTCAATCAATCGAAACAGAGAGCTTAATTTATATATAAGTCAGAAATTGTGTTCATAAGTTATTTTTCAAATGATCAATTTGTGGAGATTTTTTGATTGAGTATAAATAGGTTTCTGGAACAGTTACAAAAAAAGTACAAGGTGAGGAAATACACTTTTTTTGGACCCAAAAGTAATTGAATGAAATTGATTGAACTGTTTAAGATCTGGATAAAGAGCTGGTAGATTTAATTGAGTTACAAACAATTATGGATGGAAGTGATGAAATGGGGGGAGTAAGTAGGCAGTAGTAACAGTCGCTGATTTGAATAATATATTAAGTGGAACCACGAATCTCAAAAGTTAGAACCGAAATGATTGGAGAGAATTATCTTTGCAGATGGGATGACAAATGTGAATCTTGATGAGGGTGAAAGGGTTAATATATAAATATAGAGATATTTGTATATATATATATATAATGCATAGATTTAATAGAAGAAAAGAGATTTGGAGGAATTAGAAAAGATAGGAAACCAGAATTGTTTTAAGGGTTAGGTTATAGATGGTTAAAAGAGAAATGATGAAAAAACGCTGGAAGAGAGAGAATATTGGTAGTGCCTTTGAAAATTGGCTATTAGTGGTGTGCATGCCGCACAGAATTTATTTAGAGTGAATCGTGTGCTCTGACTTTCTTATTCCTAGCTTACTGATTTCCCACTACCACTGGGGATCGGCCGTGCATCTAGCAGCTGGCAGTTTGGCAGTTCGGTGGATGAGTGCATGCATACATCTGTGCGAACCTCCTATAGTGTACTGTACTAGAGTGTAGAACGGGGACTGGAAATGGCGCTGTGGTTTATAACTTTTCCGTCCTATGCACACACTACATTCTATGAACGGAAACATCTCTCTTCTGGAGGGGGATATCGTTTCCAATGTTTTACGCCTCTCCTTTTACCTTCCTTGAATTACTTTACAGTCTTACTCTATTTCCAAACCCAATTATGTAACATGTGGTTATATAAGTACTACTTCTCCTTTACAATTAAATGATTATCATTTATTTTAACTCTTTCATGTTATTTTGTTTAGTTAACTACATCAAAACTATTTTTTCTTACTCGCCAGTACATTCATTACCTTTCTTAGCCATATAATTCAAGCGTGGTAATGTGTAGTCCGCATAAGCCGCATATTTCCAAAACACCAGATCTTTGTGGAGTATGTAACTATATGCATCCCTAACAAAATACTTTTTGTCATATGATATTAAATAAATTTCAATAATAGAAATTTCTCAATCCTTATTCACAAATTTGTAGCAATCTTTATTCTTCTATGCTGTTTTTACAATCTTTGTCATCATCGTCTTCCGTCACCTCTATAAAATCCAAATTGAAAGGTTTTTGAGGGTTACTTTTCCAGATCCGTTTCGTACTTTAGGGATCTTATGTAACACTGTCTATATACTCTACATACATACCATATCCCTATATATACCTCTCACATATAATCTACTTATATCAAGATATTTTGTTTGTAAGCAGTTCCCAACCATGAATATATTTATAGAGATGACAATCAAACGAAGTTGATCCAGTAAGACAGTCTTTGGACTTTATGTTTATCTTTAATTAAGGATACTACCATTCTCTATCAAATCACCTACATACTCAACCAATTTTAATACATTCCAACCTTTTGAACCAAACAAGACAAATCTGGGTATTTCTTTTCTCAGTTTATCTCTAAACTCGAGCTTTTAGTTTCCCAAGAAACCCCGATACCAGTCTTTAATTACGTGCATATTTGCAATTTAACACTTAAGATTAGAGACTAAAAAAAAGGAACTACAATAGCCGATCCCATAACAAAGATTCCTCGCCGCACGCACGCTTTGTTCCCTACCTCACCATACCAACCTATACCTGGAATTGATTTAATTTCCGGGATAGATAAAGAACCACCCATTTTTCGGTTTCAAAAGCTATATATCATATCGCTCAACCCTGATATCTGCGGTTAATTGGTAATTTTTTAACAAAAATATAAATTGGTTGAAAAAAAAGATGTTTGGGCGCTGCTTATTATGTTTTGCTTTTAAGATTTATAGTGGTAACCGTAGTATTGATAGGTAATAGTGGTGATAAACTGAAGATTTGCAAAACTCGAGCTTAGAACTCCATTAAGATCATTTAATAGTAAATATATGAAACTTTTTGTTACCTATTCAGGCATAGTAAGTAACTACAATAAAAGAACTCCAAAGCAAGAAAAAAAGAAAAAAAAAAGGATTCCGTCTTGCTTAATTATGTAAACTGGGGCACGATATCTTCCACAGTGGAGCTTTAAGGTGAATTTTCTAAATTGAATGTTGCGAATCAAACTATCTTATCAATCTCGGTGAATTGGCTCTAGAACACAAGTAGTAAAAATGTTATCATTGATTTGGTGTATTGCGGTGTTCAGTTAACGGTAATTACAATGTTCATAAATAAGTTTCAAAGATCGCAAACATTAATTTCCGGTTTCCTTTACCGTATATTCGAGTGAGATCTGTCTCTCCGCTTTCTGATTCCCGCTGAGCACATTCTTGCACACTCAATTATGCCCTCTGCCAAAATCAGGTTATCCCACATATAACTCTTGTTAGGGGCTGTGGAGGTCTAGATCGTATATAAATTTTGAAGGTTTGTTTTCTAAACCTGGTAGGATTGATTTGGAATTAAATGAGTGTCATGGTTATCTTCTTAATGAGGCAGTTTAAATTCGTTGCTACTGCACCTATATGAAATTAACACTATTACACTACTACATGCACTTACCGCCTGAATCGAAGATCATTAAATTACGGTCTTGTTCTATTATTGTGATAGTTTAGCGAGTGATTCAACCACATCCTATTAAATGCAATAACCTTTTTTTTTAGGTAAAATGATCTGATCAAAAAGTTCAATAAATAAGGATACTCTCGCCCACTACGTATTGAATCTTATTTCCAGATCAATAAACATGATTTCAATAGTATGGGCGAGCAATTGGTCTAAAAATTAATTCACTTTAAATTGAAAGCCCTCACAGTATCCAACAAGGTTTTTTTTGGAGCTTCCCTTGCGATCAGTAGTAGTATTTTTGTATTCTCATTTTCCTAATATATTGGAACAGCTATTTTGAGTTTCTGAATTTTGGAAAACTTGCAATGGATTACAAATCATTTTATTAGTCGAACTGAACTGAACTTCAAAATGCGTCTGCTCTTATGTGGGGACGTTTAAAACATTGGTTAAACCCATATAGAGAATGCTTTTAAGTACCCCCTAAAAAAAGAAGTAATTTTCTGCGTTTTAAAAAATTTAGCCATAGTAACATTCCTTTTAAAAGCTCAAGTTTCAGAACATCTTCCATTGTTATTAATTTCAACTAATTCGACTTCAAAGAAAACCACTTTTTTATTAACATTATTTGTGTAGTAGAAGTAGAGTTCAATGACAATAATTACTCTCAAACTTCGAGTTTGGTGAGCTACGAAAATTCCCCTTTTAGTATTTCCTATCTCGTAATTGGGGAGGGGTTACACTTATACCTTCATCTCTCATATGTGGATCATAATTTAATTGTTTAAACAGCTACTCTATTAGATCATAGTATATCGTTCTAGAATTGGAAAAAAATGTAACGTTTAGGTGTGCCTTGCGCAGAACAGTTAATATTCTGTTCAAGGCGTATTAAATATTTATACAGCGTTAGTCAAAAGATCTTTGCTGTTCCGTTACAACGTTACAACTAGTTGATACTGAAAAAAATAAAATTACCAAGAACGCCGAGCTCTATAGTGGTGTTTTACATATCAACAGCTGGGTTACAAGTAAATGTAGGAACAAATAAATCATTGGAGCACAACAACAGCATGATTTACGTTCGTTTTCTTTGTCTTGTACGGTTATCAAAATATACCTATCGTTTCGTCACCGCAGTCAATTCACTAAAAGGAAGAGCACACTTCAGGGAGCGTATATAAACTATTAGCCGCCAAATTTCTATATATAAATCTGAGGTTAACAGGTTTGCTTCATAAACGTACAACTAATTCATTCTTCTTAAAAGGTCAAAATTGGACCATCCGTTTCATTCTAAAGAACCAAAAAAACATAATCATCCACATAACTTTTTCTCCGCGTAAGGGGCTGTTTTATTGTGAGACAAGCATCCACTCTCACTAGCAAAATATGACAAAAAATTCACTATATATGATTCTTTTTGTTTTGCTGAGTTCAAACACCTGTAGTTTTTTGTGATTATACCGTCGACCATAGATAACCAGGTTTTAGATTGGACTTGTTTGATTTGCTTCTGATTCAACCGAAATGCCTATGTGTAATATCATGAATTACATTTCACGATCTGGGCTAAAAATCACACGTTGTAAATCACCACACATATATTTCTTATCTTTCCCACGAAAATCGTTCGCGCACTTCGAACTTCGAATTGAGGCCATTGACGAAGGCTTTTTGTGTTCGCCATAGCTATCACCATATGAACGAACTTATATATACACTACAAAGCTTTGCAGTTACAAATAGTAGATAGATCAATAGAAACTAAGAACAGTAAAATAATATTTGTATGACGGTTTCCACTTTGATTGATATATGCAGATTACGGAGCTCGTATACGTACGAATATATGCTCAAACTTATCTATACATATGGCAAATAAACAATATCCTGTTTTATTGACTTCAGCTACACAGAGCCATAGTTACTCTACACAGAAACTTGATTATTCTTACCTGCAATTTCATCCTCTTCTATTATATGACTGAGGAAGCGACTCAAGCCATCATCCCTGACTGCTTAAATTGCGAGGGACCACCTAAAAACTTCCCAGAAAGAGTAAGCTCCCCATTCCAGAGGTCTTCGTACAAAGTTCCAATTAATCAGTAGCTCAAGCGCATTACAATCACGGATCCCATTTAATCAGTGTTTCTTTATCTGGAGCCTGGCAACCATACCGGTATTTTTTCACACAGTTGCAGGTTTTGTTTGTATACATAGACGGTTATATATATTTATACAATCGTTTACAATTTTCTCTTGATCCCTTTAAGAATTCTAGCGATTGCTATCGAATGCTATGCCAATAAAAAAAAAAGACATGTAACTCGTACTTGTAAATTTTTTCAGCTGTGCTAACCATTATTAACAGCCACTCGCCTACCTGAAAAGCCCCTCCCTAACTTCATTTTTGATAAATATCATGTTATTGGTCATACAACTAGCTTTCTTCGGCAGCAAAATGGCGGATTATTTAGAGCTTACTTTACACTATCGAGTGAGTTTATTCTAGCTAAAAATATCTCAATAAGACTTACATGATCGTCTAAACTTGTTTTTTGTTCTGTTTTTGCAACTATAGGTTCAATTGTTGATCTCTACTCCTTTTCGTTGATTATGGGACGTTTCATTAATTACGTATATTGAAATTTAAAAATGTGAGCGCAAGTTGGAAGAAATAAAAGACATACATACACCCACCTATTTATTTTTCAGATACACCGGAAATAGCGAGGCATAAATTATTTTCAAGCTTTGATAGAGTGCTTTCTCTAATATATACAACTTTTGGTGTTCTTTTTAATGAATATAAATAAGGCTTCAATACATTTGCGTCTTCAGTATAAAATTCTTTACAGTGAACTTCGCATCTAAAAGATATATCAGCTCTTCCGTAAAATGCGCTTTTTCATGTAATGTACAAACCGGCCAAGTACGTACTGCTTGCCCCTTTAGACGTTACTCCTTTTGAATCGAATACACCTGAATATGCTCGAATCTGACTAGTGGACCTTACGAACTTCTCCGATAAAAACACTTCTATTGCAAATTTCAAGTTATATGTTGCCAATAGATTCGAGATAAACTATATGTTTTGGCTACGTATCAAATATACGAAACTCAAACTTCCCCGCGAAAACTCACTAGTCACGGCTTGCTTGCTACACTTGATATCTTCATATTCTTCGCAAAAATCATTCTTGCCAGATACTCAACTGGCTATTTTTAGAATGGAGACATCTTTTCATATACAAATATAGCTAGCTCTCTTATGTCTCATGGTTCTCCATCCTTGCCATTTTGCATTTTATACTATTGGTTAATTTTATTTCGTAATAAACCATGGCCTTCTACGATTTACAGAAACCTTGGCTTATGTTCCTACAGCACCATATTTTCTAGAGGTCTCCCAGTTCCTTATGAGCACCTTTTTCAACACAATGTAAAAAAAAAAACCGGAAAATGGTAATGTTATCCTCCTCTTCAAGATTAACAGTGGTTTGTTCATTCAAGCAGATTTTAGTAACTAGATCTCATACATCATAAGCGCTGTATAGTGCATTTGATCCACAAACCGCCGCACAGTTTAACTATTCAAGCCTAAAGCAGCCTTTGAGCCGTTTCCGGGGTTGGATTTTTTCTTGTATCCTTGATTTGATTGTTAACTATAAAAGTGATGCTATGCTTTCAATAATAGATTTATATTTTATAGGATAACTTAAAATCTTACCCGAAATCCAAGTAAATCCAAGAACACAATAATCTATATACGTTCTAACACCCATACAAATACGTATAACGATCCAGTATACAGCTCAGACTAAGTTGCTCTCAATCTCAACTTGGTTTCTTTTTAACTGAAAGATATTGTTTACATCTCCTTCGAGCGATGATGATTTGAGTACTACTACTAGACTGAGGAAAAATGTATTTAGGGAGTCATTTGGATCACTTATCGTATGATAAACAATCCATTTATATTGCTGCAACAAAGACAAAGGTCTCAGAAATTAATTTTCTACGGGGGCGCACGCAGATTCATCACTATTTATACTCCCGACGAGGAATGGAGCAATAAGTAATTCGTCACCTCTCCATGAGCTTTAACTCAAATTCCACCACTTCCACTCAATTTACCCTATAACGTAAATTTTGACTGCAGTGTATACTCTCATATTAATTCAGCTAATACCCTGTATCACCAAAACAGGCAATGGTATATATATCTTTATATATTGAATAATTTCATCCAAACGAACTTTTCAAATATCCCCATGAAGATAAGTAACACGGGCATATATAACTATCAGCAGTCTAAAATGTATACATTACTATGCGACTTTTTTTAACACAAGGTAGGAGTATGCCAACAGCCTGAAATGGTAAGATTGTCAAGGTGTATATATAACCACTGAACTATTCCCGTGGCCAATGTAAACCTTTTGTTCTAGGTTTCCGCGCATTAAGATAGCAAAACGGGACCATATAAATTCTAAACCTGGCTGGTGACTGAAAAAGTAAATAAAGCAGTAATACAGGAGCAATATAAATTCAGAGATTTCAATATTACCGATTACCAACAAAGAACCCTCAGAAAAGAACACGATGAAATAATTCACTCAGCTATTAATGTTTATTTGTTCATGATGACAAATCTGTGCAGGAGCACAGACGTAGTTTAGCAGCGAAAAAGTAAAACAAAGAGTTCATTTTGGAGATTGCTTCAAAAGAAGAGGAGAAACACTTTTGACTTTTGACCTCATTTTCACAGGTATAGGTTTTTAGACAGCCTACAAGATCTTTACTTTGGAGCGTATATCCTAACCACATTATGGACAGGTAGATCTGGCAATGGACAGCTCCATTGGCCCTCGGCAACCAAACTGCTAACTTTACTAGAGGTTTTCCCAAATTAAATCGAACTTTTTGGTGCCTAGAGGTAGTTAAACTTTAAAGAGAAAAGGAAGAGCAGGACCCGTAGATTGATCTTTGTTGCTCTTTGATTCTTGCTTTGGAAAGAACGCCACAGTATGACCATACTACCGGTCAAGTTAAAATTATTGAACCATTATACATGCTACCAGTTAATTTCTGCATAAATGAAATTTCAACCACTACTCATAGAGAGGACATACCTAGTCGAATAGAAGTCCATAAGATGACCAGTCGGATTGGATTTTTTCGCAACTATACTAAAAAAACCTGGTGAACAGTACCTCGCGGCAACCTGCATGAGATCTTGTAAGTCTTGGAAGTACAGCATCGGCTCAAGATTTTGAATAATAGAAATTTTAGGGAGCATGAGTCTGCCTGCATTGTGCGCAACCGTTATTTTTAGTTTAATATTTTTGATTATATAAGCTAATAAGTTGGTATTCCGAAAATCGACGGTTATTATTATAAAATTAACCATAAAATAATTACATAATCCAATCCAATCGTTGGTTCCAGCAGCTTTTTGGTATCCGTCCGGCAAGTACCACATAGAATTGAATCTGTATGTTAGTTGGGGCTGCTAAATTCACTTGATAAATGGCATAGCCAGCTGTACAATTGACGTCGAAAGTTTTTGTACGTACTAAATATATATATTTTCTTTTTTACATACACAATAGCTTATTACGTTTTCACCTTATTTTAGCAACCTCCCTATTTCTTATTATTTGCTGATCGGTATATCGGCCAATACAAAGTCAAACTTGAAAAAACCTTCAATATTAGGGCACTCTTACAGAAAGTAATATTTAGATACACAGATATCTTTAACACATAAATAACGTTTTTTAACATGTAACTTTCATTTGGCATGGAGTACGGTCAGCAAAGTGTTTCAAAGCAGTTATTAATATTCTTACCTATTTGAATTCTGTAGACAGAGGCAAACCTTGTAACCATCTGAAATAATCGGTTATAGAGAGTATAGTAAGGCTGTATTTTTTAACCGAAGATTCATTACATCAGCACTTACTGAATTTGAATTGATTAGGACAACTGCAGACTTAATCCACCCAATTCATTATATTCAAATCACAGACTGGGTTTATTTATTGGCTTGTTGGATTATGGGCTATTTGGTTGATCGTTATATATTGGTAATTATTGTATGATATAAGCCCAGAGAGCTGTTTGCTGTGAATTTAACAGACGTACATCTCTTAATTGTTAATACAAAGCGATGCTAATAATAATTAACAAAGGAAAAAAAATAAAGAATTTGAACTTATCTCAAATTCAAAGAATGCATACGAAAAGTATCATATCTTTTACAATACTATATTTTTGACCACGGGATGCATATTTTCTGTTCACACTCAAGATTAGTTCAGTTTTGTAAAATTGAGCTTCTTTATTCTTTAGCCAGATCTTAATGTTGCTTGCTCATCCATCCTACAGTAATTTGGAAAGATCTACACAAGTTAGCTCTATACCAGCAGCCCCACAATATTGTTGAAGTTCATTTTATTTGCTTCCTATTTTCATATACCGAAAGTCCGCAAACAGGCTAAGCTAGAATCTCCCAAAAAAAGTATCCCCAACTAATTATTTTTTCGGAAACTCAAATCTCTGACGTGCGAAAACGTGTTTTAGGGCCGAGCTGCTGGTCTTTGTACATACAGCCTTGAGATGGATTTTCAACTGGTATAGGCAATGAAGAAACAGCAAAGATTGTGTATATCAAATTCAGAGTAGTTGTGTTTGTCGTAACCTAGAAGAACAGGAAATTAAGTGAGCCATAGCTCGTTAAAGCACTGTCCGTCAATAGATTTTGGAAACAGCGAATAGAAACAAATAGGATTATTCTATATTTCAAAAAAACGCCAAATAAGATTCAGGGTAAAAAAACAAAAAACTTTGTAAACTAGTGAGGCTTAAGGATTTGATTTGTCTCAAGGTTTCCTAAAAATTTACATGTTTCAAGGTCTTATGTATGGGGCGGTAGTTCGGGATGGTAGTTCGGGATGGTTTGAAAGAATAGAAAAAAAATAGAATAGCAACTAAGGATGAATATATTGTATATGCACAACTGTAATAGAGATCATAAGATATTACGTAGGTGATTAGTAATTAGTAGAATAACTTATCCGTTCATTGTTCATCATCAAGAAGAAAAGCCAATAATGTTTCCAACAGACCAGCACCATTCTTTGTATAGTTGTATATGTGTAACCTTCTGCTATGTAAGTTTGTCAGTTAGCTTTCAGTGTGGTTAGAATTAAGGTCCTCTCAAAATGTAGCTACGCCTAAAGTTTCAATACCAAGACCGGAAAAGTTAAGATTAAATACACGCCATGAATCGTAACAGTTGAAAATGGGTATTAATTACCTTTACAGCACAAAATATGAACAAAAAGTGATGGCTGATTTAATTTTACTAGAAAATTTATAAAGTCATCAAGTTGAAATGAATTATCGGCGGTGAAACATAAGCACCTTTAAGGTTTACCAATGATACGAACAATTAGTGATCAGCGGTTTTTGTTTGCCTAGCGAACAAAGGATGAACTGTGAAATTAATGCCATGTTACACACTAACTGCGCAAAATGATCAGTACCACATACATAAATGATGTTCCGCCCTTGATATGATTCAGCTTAGCAACAAAAAAAAGTCCTTGTGTATATTTATATATGGGGAGTTCTAGGTTCAAGTAAGGGAAGCATTCTCATTTTGGAAAACCAATAGCCATACATCGGTTTGGGCCCCAAAGAAAGGCTGTGTAAAAGATATACCACAATCAATTTACCAAAGGATTTTTATTTTTATTCTATCAAAATTTACGCCCATTGCAATGTATCTAGAACATGGATTTTGAATTACATTATCAAACAGTAGCAAGTACGGTAAGATCTAGCTATAAATTCTTGATATCAGAATTCCAATCAATAAGAACGAATCCTGAAAAGCAATATCTTTGCAAAAAGTTCAAGAGAACGGAGAATAGACATACAGATCACTTTATAGCATTTTTCAATTATCATGACTAAGAGACCAAAAACCGAGTTCAAGAGTTCTCAACTTTATAAGAAAAGAGCGAAGAATCAATCTAAAGGTGAAGCTGATGCAATAAACTATACAGGATTCAAAATTGAAAGTTCAAAAACTACAGTAGATACAATTTCAATCAAAGATATCAAGAGAAAAGAATTTCAAAAAGAGTATGTGTTGAAGAGAAAACCCTGCATAGTAGATGGAATAATTCCTGGTTTCAAAGCCGACCTGTTTAAGCTTGATAAACTTGCCGAAACTTTGGATTTTGATCAACCTTTACAAGTTGAAGAGAAGATGGATGGAGGTTACGGGTCAGGTGCAAATAGACTTAAGATGACTCTAGCCGAATTAATTGAGAAACTGAAAAATGGTGATGATTCGCTATATTTAACTACTCAGTACGATGAAGATGAAGTCACAGATGATCTAAAACTTTATGATTCTGAAGAAGATGACTCTGTAGATGAAGAAGAAGGTTTTGCTGGAATACCATCATTTGAAGATGTTGATGAAAACGCTTCTGATGTTGATTCAATTGAAATGAATAATCTAGTAGATGATTTCGACGAGTTTCAAGACGACTTCGATGATATAGATGAAAGTAGTAGTGACAAGGGTGAAATAAATAAGGAAGAGTCCGAAGATGATAGCAATGAAAAAGATTGCTTAGAAGACGAAGCTGATGTTATCACGAATGACTGTAAAGGTGGTGTCTTAGTTGTGGAAGAGGGTTCTCAAAGGTTGAAAGAACTATTACCAAAACCTTTGACTGGATTGGTTAAGAAGAGTGAAATTCTACCTTTGAAACCTAAGTTACTTGATTTGTTGGTTCCACAACAAATAAATCTATGGATGGGAAGATCATCAACCCACTCCATACTTAAATTTAGCAAAAAGAAGGCAAATCTAGGTTTAGGAAGATCAATCCCAACGCTAGGTGGATCATCGTCTGGATTACACCACGATCATGCAGATAACTTATATATCCCAGTTGCAGGACATAAAAGATTCACATTGATCTCCCCTGACCAAGCTGAGAACCTTTATTTGATTGGTACTGTGAATGAAATATTCAATTCAGGAGTGATTGATTACAAGAGAGATGAACATTCCCCACATTGGAAACATATCCGAAGTGATGGTGCTATGATTGAAGAAATTGCTAGATGGAGGTTGGATAACGAAAAGGACTTATCAAAAGATGAACGTAAAAGTTTACTAAAAGTGATTGAGAAAGAGTCTACGGTTCACACCGATTTTGCCAAAAAAGGACAATTGAAAAGTGATCCACCTTCGTTTTCCAAAATTCCACCTTCTTTATTACATTTAGATGAGGTTTCTGATCAGAAGAAACTCAAACTAATGAAGGATTTGATAAACGAAAAATACCCAAAGTTACTAAAAGCTCCTAACATTAAGATTGATCTAAAACCTGGACAGATGTTATACTTACCTGCTGGATGGTTCCACGAAGTCACTTCATTTGGCACTGATGGGAAGAATGAAAATAACACTCATATTGCTGTTAATTACTGGTATGTCCCACCAAATGGGGATTCTATTGAACAACCATACATGGATAATTACTGGGAAGATGACTTCATCAGAACAGAGAAATCAGTGGAATATTTCAAACAAAATTGAAATGATGTATATTTATTTTTATATGTAAAGAAGCAAAAAGAAGAAAAAGAGGGAATTTTCTTACTTAGAAAAAGGGTAAATTGCTGATGAATATGTATGATTGATGCCGATATTTTAAAAAAGTGATTATGAATTCCTAAATCCAATTAATATCTCACGTGACAAATATGTGGGCTTCTTGCCCTAAAGACGCGCACAAATTAGTGCGCACGACCAATAGACAGATCTTGTTGCACACACTACTTGCTCAAATCTGGAAAAGAAAAGCTGCGCTAAAAATACCCCACATTTCTGGTAGTGTGAAATTTTTCACTCACCTCATAACCTCCTGAAAAATCGAAGCGTAAAACTAAGTTTTCAGGCGGATTAAGTACCAAAGCGGCTGGTTGTTTTGTTCTTTGAGTCCAAGTTGAAATATTGAGATTCTTTTGAATGCTCTGCCGATATATTTCCATTCACAGTGAAATTAAGGATATGTAACCAACAATTTTATCAGCCAGATTACTAAAACCGAAACCAGCGTGCCGGACAGTCAGTCAGTCTTCTTGGGGTGAGGTAGTTGGCAAACTAAGCGCCCACTGCAACTATTCCCCGTAATATAAACTTGCTATCGCATGATTATTCAGGTGACAATAATAGACGGCAGAAAAGATAACACAGCGAAGATTTGAAATCCTTATCTTAAGCGCGCCCCCGTAAATTCTTGTTTTTTATGGGTAGGGAAGTGACTCCTTGTTTGTTTAAGGGAACTCTACTTCCTTTAATGTCTGTTTATAAGGTCAAAGTCTAATCTTTAGACCTTTTGAATATACTCTTAATATATTAATATAAAGATAAATGTAATCTTGTCAGATAACTTTTGGGAAATGCCTCAATCAATCAAGTGATTATCTGATTAGAACTTGGCTAATCAATTGGCTCTACAGACGGTGCTGACTCGTAAATCAAATCACCCCATGATTTCCTAAGCTACAATGTAGAGTATATATAATATCTTTAAAGACTAGCTCGCAATACAAAGATATGGTAAATTCAATATTGAAGCATGAAGCATAATTTTTTCCTTTATCTAGTTTAGATAGCTTGTACCAGGCGCTGACTAGTACGATACCTCCCATTGACTGCTACACCCCGTTTAAATGGCCTACTGTTGTCAATACCACAAGGCCCCGTAAGACCACAAAAGGTTCCCCAGTGACTTCCTAAGGATTCCTTGGGATGCCATCCGCGCTAGCCCCACTCTGCGCGGTAGACTTCCCGCTAATTCTCTGCTTTCCTACAGGGAATTCTCATTTTGAAAATTTTTCGCTTTGTAATAGTTTTGCAACTTTTAAGCTTCACACTCTTTTTAACTCGTACTACAAGTGTTAGTTGAAACATAAACAGTCATTTTGAAAACCTCCTTCAACCAGTTAGAAAACTATATTTCAATATAGATTATTTCAAATAAGAACAACGTGTAGGTATGCCATATATTATGAGAGAAGAACATCAAAATATGAGACCCTTTAGACCGAATTAGTACACCTATTTTAGTTGTTTGTTTACCCATATACCTTTTTTGATGATTCAGTTTTTTAATCAATCGAAACCCTTAATACTAATTTTCAGATTATTCTAAATTTTCTTTTATAGTAGAGTCACAAAGTTTCTTCTTATTTGTTACAAATATAGACATTAATTTTGTTCTTCTAAGTTTAGGCATTAATATACGATCTCGAGGTATTTATTAAATTAAATACTTCATTATTGTTATTTTGAAAGTGTCGAAAAAGTTATTTACAGGCTTTTGTATTTGGTGTTAAATTTGAACCCGAGTTTACTACTATCTTTTGTCTTCAACTTTTCTAAAAGAGTTTTTTTAGATTAAAATAAGGATAAAAGATTAAACTTTGACGGATATCCCCCATTTCAAAGCTTGATAATATTGTGCTATCGTTTCCTTCACGTTTCCAGCTTTTGATCTCATCTTATTATAGTTTGAAAGTTATTAAGTTAATCTTTTACTTTAAACCGATATTTCAATTTAAGGCTTTTAACGACTAGTTTGTGATTATCGGATTTACTGATATATTTATTATTTATTTTTATTATTTGCTACCTTCTTAATATGACAAGTGAAGTTGTTATCCATCAACCAATCGAAGCTCCAAACCCTGTTACACCATTCAGCAACAAGACCAACAGGTACCACGATTTACCAGATTCTCCTACAAGTGAAATGGATAAAGCTGAACATACTTCTCTTGACTCCCCTTCATCAAGTGAAAGAAGTTCCACTCCATCATCCACTACTTCAACATCAGCTACTTCTATTTTAGATACTGCTGATCTAGTCAAGTCATCTACATCCATTTCTTCTACTCCTGCCAATGCTAACAGCCCAGCTCCAAACTCAGAACTAGGTGCCACAACCTCTGAATCAACATCAGTTAGTACAGCTATTTTACCAATTCCAAACCCACCATCGCCTAAAAAGGATAAGAAGGATAAGGATAAGGAAAAAGACAGGGCTAAAGAGAAAAAAGCAGCCAAATCTGCCAACCGTGCAACAACATCTGCAAGTGGTATTTCAACCACAGTGCCAATTCAGTCAGAAAGACCAAGACCTTCAGCACATTCAACCCTGGATGATGACGTTTTGTTTGCAATCTTTGAGATCTTATATGATCACGACCCTAAGACTGAAGGTATGACAGTCAAACAGATCTGTGACATTTTAACAGAAAAACACCCAGAAATGGCTAAACTATCATCAAAGACTTCCAATTTGGTTTCTGCTAAGCTGAATGCTTATGTGAAAAGAGTTGAAAAGGGTGAAAAGACCATTGTTTACGCTCTATCCAGAGATTGGGCAGATGCATCACCAAAGAGAATGGTTTATGTCTACCGCGGTTTACTAACCAAGGATTATTACCTATACGTCCAGAAAGTTCTAGAAAGTCAAAAAGCTTTAGAGGCTGCTAATTCTCCTATGGATGGTGTTGAAAGAACAGAGGGTTCAGATGATATCAAAGATTCCAAAAAGCAAAAGAAGTCTGCTAAATCTACTGCTTCTGCTGGTGTTACCAGCCCAATGGAAGGTGTCTCATTTTCTAATCCATCACAAGGTGTTTCACCAGCTGGATTAGACTTGAGTAACAAGACACCATTTATTGATGCTCCATTAGATTTGAGAATTCCTCAATTATCAATCCCATACTCTGCTGCTCCAGTTACTGCTTCATTAAACACGGGATCATTTGACAACAACTCCTCACAATCTACTTCAAGACAACATTCTGCACCTGTTCTATGTAGTGGTTCACATCCAGCTTCATTTAAGTCTTCCAAAATGAACGATTCCATTTCCCCTAAATCAATGAAAGAAGAAAGAAATTCTCAGTGGTTGAGTGCTTTGCATGATTCTGAATCTGATGATGAAGACAGTGATGTTTATGATACTTTACGCCCAGCGTTCAATGATGAGGATGAAGAGAACGAATTATACTCTAACAATGGTTACTACAGACGTGGTTCTATGATTGTTGGTAGCAAAATCCCCTCATCAATTGGTAAGAGATCAAAGTCAATGAGTTTCATTAATTCAAAGAAACCAAAGACCCAGCATTTGACAGCAGCTGCAGCTACTCCAAGAATACCAAAGAATCAATCGATTGCTAACAGCCCAAGCGCTGCTGCAGCGGTTGCTGCACTAAGAGCTGCTGCTTTGAATACATTCAATAGCCCGGCTGAATCGGTTAACTCAATCACCAAATCAATCATGTCAGACACTTCTGTTGAACCATCAATCAGTATGAAGTGGTTGGAAACTGTTCGTTCTGGATTTCTAACCGAAGAGGTTGGTACACCAGAAGATATTTCATTAGCTGAACTTGATACTTTGTTCACTTAGAGGTGTGATCTGTGTCTTAGAGAATCATTAATTATCTTGGTACTTTTTTTTAAATTTTCCGTGTTATTCTTTTGTTAGATTTTTTTTGCTTCTATTTTTTTAATTCATTTTATTTATTTTTATATTTTTTTTAAGGGGTTGGGCATTTTTCACTTTTTTTTTCTTTTTTTTTTGGTTTCTTTTCATAATGGTTTCAACGTGTTTAATAAATTTTTTTTTCAGATTACTTTAGCTTTTTTCCTCTCCTTTTACTTTCTTATTTTGTTATCTTTGTGTTTTGTGTTTGCTTGGGAAATGATATCCTGTGCTTTAATGAACAAGCTAGGACTCAACTGAAAGAGCCGAAAAAGAGAATAAGAAAGAGAATGTATATACCTCAAAGCATTCGGTTGATATTTTATTCAAAAAATAGGGAACTTATATACTAGATGATTTTATTACAATATGAAAACGGCAGAAGAGACTTAATTTTATTATCATCATCACCACTATCCTCGTCATCATAATCAATATTCATTACCATTTTTTTTTCAAAACTGACAGACTGGTTCTTCTTAAATTCACATATTGAAATCCTAATTCACTAAGTACATGATCACTAATACTTGTTTTATTAATAGACAAACGATCAACTTGAGGGTTTATGAATCAAATATAATATCAATTCATTTTTTCAATCACTGACTGATTCTCAGTCAAGATTAGTGTGGTTTGTTTATGACAGGTTTCATAATAATAATTAAATTACAGTTACAGAAGACGTTTCTTGCTGAACCAAGAGTTTATTTTGCTCTATGTACATTATTATCCTATCTATTATTTCAATCCCAATTCATTATTAATATCTTCTTCTCAAACATTTCAATCTAAATTCAGAAATAATGAATATATTGTATTAAGAGTCCACTTACTGTGATATCCTTTTACGGTAGGGAAAGTACAAAATACAACGTAAATCGTGAATTCTATGGATATCATAAAGATAGTAAATTAATTAATGGGAAGGAAATGTAAGTTGGAGAAACAAATGATAAGAATAAAATAAAAAAAACGCAAACTCTATAATAGTATCTACAAATGTATGAAAAGAAATAACACTAAGTCATTTGATATTTAGGGCCATCACCACCTTCTGGAACAGTCCAGTTAATATCTTGTTCAGGAACTTTGATATCACATGTTTTACAGTGAATACAATTTTGTGAATTAATTTGGAATTTAACCCCGACTTCTTCATTATCATCAGGTAGATATTCGTAGACACCAGCTGGGCAGAATCTTTGTTCGATACCTTGAAACTTTGGATATGATTTTTTAGCATGTTCAGCAAGATCTTGGTTTGGAATTCTTAAATGACATTTTTCGTCTTCTTGATGATACGTACCGGTTCTTGAAACACTTGTTAGGATATCAAAACTGATTTCACCATCTGGCTTTGGGTATTCAATCTTCTTGAATTTAGAAGCATCTTCAACAACTTCAGAATCAGTTTTGGTGTGTGGAATAGTGAATGGTTCGTAACCTCTTGTGATCAAGGTGATTAAACCAGAGAAGCACATACCACCCCATAGACCTAGTGGAGTATGGAAAGATGGACGAACATTTCTCATTTCATGTAATTCTTCTCTAATCCATGACGACTCGTATGCAGTTTGAAATGACTTCAAGTCAATAGCTTCCCACTCTGGTAGGATGACCATTTCATCTTCATCCTCTTCTTCAGCTTCTTCATTTTCTTCGGTTTCCTTCTCAGCAGCCATTTCAGCTTCTTGTTGTTCTTTCAACTTCATAACTTCAGGGAACATTTGCTCGGCTGCAAGCATACCAGATTTCATTGCTGTATGTGATCCTTTAATCTTTGGAACATTCATGAAACCAGCAGAAGCACCCACCAAAACACCACCAGGGAAATGTAATTTCGGAACAGACTGATAACCACCTTCGTTCAATGCTCTAGCACCATAGGAAATACATTTACCACCTTCTAAAACAGACTTATAGAATTTATGGTGTTTCATTTTTTGGAATTCTTGATATGGTGAAACCCATGGGTTTTTGTAATCCAAACCAACAACCAATCCAACCGCAACCAAACCATCTCCAAAGTGGTATTGGAATCCACCACCATAGGTATCCTTATCTAGTGGGAAACCAAGTGTATGTGCAACATAACCTTTCTTGAAGTTTTCAGGTTTAACTTCCCAAACTTCCTTGATACCTAAACCATATGTTTGTTTACTAACACCTTCTCTTAAATTGTACTTATGGATAACTTGCTTAGATAGAGAACCGTGACAACCTTCAGCCAACACAGTCATTCTAGCGTGGAACTCCATACCTCTTTCAAAGTTATCTGATGGAGTACCATCTTTAGAAACACCCATATCTATAGTAGCAACACCTTTGACACCACCTTTCGAATCATAGACCAATTCAGCAATAGAGGTGTTTGGATAAACTTCAACACCCAAAGATTCAGCTTGTTCACTCAAGTATTTAACAACTTCAGATAGCGATGCGATATAATTCTTACCTTGGTTGATCATTTGAGGTGGCTCTGGTAATGGAACAGACAAACCATTGCGGAACAATAGTTTCATATGATCTTCTTCAACCAAAGTAACCATATCTGCAGGTAGTGGAATACCATTACCATTTTCATCGTAATGCTGGCTATCTGGGAATAATTCTTTCAATGCTCTAGGCTCTAGTATAGCACCCGACAAAATATGTGATCCCATATCAGGAGCCTTTTCCAACACAACAATTCTTAAGTCATCGTTTTCGTCAAGTTGTTTTAGTCTAATAGCAGTAGCAAGACCAGCTGGACCACCACCAACTATACAGACATCAACAGTATCAACTGCTCTCTCTTCTGTGAACATTTCTTGTTGCTCTTCATCCATTTCTTCAAACTGAACTTCTTGTGATTTCAGCTGATATGATGAAGTAGAAAACTTTGATGATTGTATGTTTGCGAGTCTTTTAGTACCATTGGTATACTTGAGGTTAGTGGTTATGCTGCTATTGTTATTTGATACTATAGTTGATAATTTTTTCTTTGGTATTCTCAACAAAAGTGAAGACTGATTGAAGCTTGATGAGCTTGCCTTTTTCAATATTGATGACGGCCTAATAGTTAAGAACATTATGGATGCGATGTAATTGATGAATTAATTGACTTGATCCGTTTTGAGCTAATGAAAATTTTTTCACTCTTTGAGCCAGTATTTGGAAAGACCTTAAGGTACAATCTCGATAGATAAATAGATATATATAAATAAATAATTAAATATCCCCAATGTCACAAACTTAGGTATGAAATAATTTGAGTCAAGTCAATACCTTTTATTAATAAAACAATAGGAATTTTTCAGTCATCATCAGCTCTTTGTTCAAAATGTCACCAGGCAAAAACATCCATCCGTTCGCAAAAACACCCCCCGCCGCGGGCCAAAACCAGCATCCTTTTTTTTTTGCTCTCCCTGACACCCGCTGATTTCGGACCAATCACAGCTCTCAAATATATAATAAGAAGTAGCGTGGATTATTTCCTTTGGATCGATTTAGTCGATTTAGCCAAGTTTTGGGTTAATGGCTTAATACATGGTGCCACTGATTACTTTGTCTAATGAACCGACTTACCCCTATAGGAGATGGCATTACCTACTTTTTTAGTAAATATTTATGTCTACGACCCCCTTAAATCGATATTTTAAAAAAAAATTCAGACAGCCATTGGAAATATCACAAGAGAGATACGATTGCCAAAGAGCCATGATCGTCTAAATATTGGAAACGGAGTTCACTTTTTCCGAAAGTAGAATAACACGACAGATAAGTAAAATGTTCACCCTGTTTTTGGCTTTGCTTGTGCATACGACACGCCTACTTCGATCGTTACCATAGTTGTTGAATAAAATCAAGTTATAACAGAACACACAAAAAATAGGGCATTTACAGATAGGATTATAAGCATAACAAGTATCAGGATTTCAAGGATGACATGATGATCCACCCAAAGCTTGATCATAATCAACGTTGACATAACCTGTATCTGTCTTTGCAAAAATGTGTTCCATCACAACCATAGTTTTTTTTCTTTCAGTGGAGGTTGAAACCTTCTTGATCTGCCCTTCCTACCTCTGTACTTGCCAAATTCAATCTTTCAATCATTTTTTCTGTGGAACCAAAGTTAAAAACAAACACCAAACAATGCACCGCTTTTCAATACGGTGAACCAACAGTGATTAATCTTTTGTGGCATTTGAAGCAAATTAAATATGTTCCAAGTAAACAAATCTGGAACTTGGATTCTGCTCAAGTTAAAATTTAAATCTCACTGACTCTTTGTTCCAGATGCATTTCTTGTAACAGCCAAATAGAAATTACCAATCCCCGAAGGAATTTGTTTTCCATGTACTGCCATTGCCAAAAAAAACCAACATCGGTTCTGGTGCCACCTGGATATGGATAAGCATCATTATAAGTATGCACCACTAACTTAAACAGCTTCCTTCACAAATTCATGTCCAACTATTGCAGGGTATACTACTAAGCTCAATGCTTTGGATCCAAGAAAGAAAAACAAGACCAAAGGCACCGAAAAGTTTAATTTTAGTATCCACCGCATGTGCAATTATTAGAATTGGAGTAGATTGAAACTTGCAAACGGTTGATCGTTTTTCTGAATTGAAGCTACATCAAACACTTGAAATGTAGTCAACTTTCAATTTTTGGATGTAATCTAATAGTTTGATGTAGGTTTGGTTTGGTGAACCTATATATTCAAAAGAGGAACAAATGATTGCTTGTAAGTGTTATCTAGAAGTCTGAAGATGAGGTCTATCGACTTTTAAATAAACGTTGTCGTCTTCAAACTGTCCCAATCAGGAAACATCTATTATTTGATACATTGTTTGTGTCTCGGATATATATAATAAATTTTTCATCGCATTTGCGAACTTTCAATAACCATACAATAATACGGTACCAATTCAAAAGGTAATAACGACTATTGCAGATCAAACAGGAGCAGCAGTACAGTGAAAAAAATACTAGATTTATAAGCTTCTTTGGTAAATGCTAAGAAAGATTTTGAATCAATTCAGAACCAGCATCATCTACATCAACAGAATAATGACTCCGCAAAAAAGCACCAAAAACCCAATCATCTCTATCATAGGAACAACGGGGGTAGGGAAATCCCAACTCAGTATTCAATTAGCTAAACAGTTTGATGGTGAAATAATTAATGCTGATTCGATGCAAATGTACAAAGGAATAGATCAAATAACGAACAAACATCCAATTGAAGAACGTGAAGGAGTTGTGCATCATGTAATGAATCATGTAGACTGGAACGAAGAGTATTATATTCATCGGTTTAAGAAAGAAGCACTCAATGTCATTGATGATATTCATAAAAGAGGTAAAGTTCCTATTGTTGTTGGTGGGACTCATTATTATCTACAAAGTTTACTATTTACTAATAAAACAATTGAAACAGGAGATAACGAAGAGCAAAAGGAAAATGAGGCTAAAAAAGAAGAACAAATTAAACTTGAGGATGACATTCAAAAGTTGACAGAAAATGAAAGAAATATTTTGGATGGACCAACTGATGAAATTTTGAAACAATTAGCTATTCATGACCCGATAATATCTCAAAAATTTCATCCTAATGACCATAGAAGAATACGAAGAGCTTTGGAAATTTGTTATATAACAAAGCGGCCAGCTTCCGAAATATACGAAAACCAAAGAAAGTCTGAAGCCGACTCGTCTTCATTAAGATTCAACACATTATTTTTTTGGTTGTATTCCGATCCTACTACACTGGACGTCAGATTAGATCAAAGAGTTGATAAAATGATGGACTTTGGAGGACTAGAAGAATTATCGCAATTATACGATTATTACCGTAAACAAGAGCAAGAATTAGGCAAAGTTGAACTAGATAGAGGAGTTTGGCAAGTTATTGGATTCAAAGAATTCTTACCATACTTATCAAAAGAGAAGAATGACATTTTGAGTATACCCAAACAAGACGTCTTGAGAGATCAAACTTTCAAGTTATGTTTAGATGATATGAAGTTACGTACCAGAAGATATGCAAGAAGACAAGTTAAATGGATTAAAAATTTATTGGCCCCTGAACTAGCCAATGAGAGTAAGCATGGTTGGTCAAATGGCGGGAAAGTTTACGCTTTGGATGCCAGTGATTTAACTGCGTGGAATGATAACGTTGGTGAAAGAGGATGCAAAGTCTGTGACGAATTCTTAAATCCCAAATTGTTCAAACTGCTCAGTGTTAAACAATTACCAGACTCATTGAAAAATCAAAAGTTGGGGTTAGTTGAAGCTAATGATGATGAACAAAAGCAGAAATTTGACGAATACAAATGGAAGCATTATACCTGTGACACATGTTTAGACAAAAACAACAATCCTTTAATCCTTGTTGGTGACCAGTATCAAATTCATTTGAACAGTAGAAAACATAAAACAAATTTAACAAAGGGAAAAAGAAAAAGAGAATACGAAGAATGGTTGGCGTCAAAAGAAGGTACAAAAAAAAGGGAATCTAATGATTAATCGTGTATATAATTACTAGGCATTACGTTTACTCGAATGATATAACTGATAAGTAAGTTGATAAATGAATGAATAAATAAATAAATTTAAAACGGTCCCAACATAACAAAAGAGCTAGCTTTTTCTGCGTATGTAGTTGTTAAAATGACTCCAAAAAACCAAACATTAAACGCCATACTCTTCGGCAATAACACCCAATTTCTTTTCAGTGGCAACCTCATCAGTATCATCTTTACTCAATCTATAGAAGCTAATAACCCAACTAACCACATTAACCACCTTGTTAAGTAGTCCAGGCAATTTATATGAAGGATAGATTAAGTTCACATTTAAAATCAACTCATTTGAATAGCCTATAATTTCTAAAAATGTCTTGAATTTCTCTGTATATAGGAGCACAAGGCGTTCATGGTTTGGATTATTCAAATTTTGATTGTTTTCTGTGTCTTTATTGTCCTGTTTTCCTTTACCAGCTGAATCAGTGAGGTCAGATTGCTGTATTGACGCAAGTTTATAGACATGCGAATTTGGAGATGTAAGTAAGGATGATTCCAACTCTGCATATTTTATCAGCTTGTTAATCTTGATTAGTTTCAAAACTAAATTCTTCAAATTGATTATGATTATAATCAAGTAGAATTTAGATAAACTCTTGATAACTTTTTCTAATATTCGAAATTTACCAGAAAGTTTGGAACTTTTGAAGAAATTCTGAAATATAATGAAATTGTCAAAAACTGAAATCAATGATTCTAAATTTTGTAGTAATTGGTTTTCAAAACTTGTATATGAACGAGCCCACGTTTTTAAAACTGGTGGCTGCCTTTCTCTTGTAGTGATATATGTCCGAGGTATTGATATCGAAGGAGAATCCGATGAGGGAGCTGTTGCTTCAACAGTCGAATCAGATACAGATCTAGATGGTTTGTAAACAGATGCTTTAACTATATTACCAAAACTCTGTATGCTATTGCGCCTGCTTAACTGTCCAGGGGAGTATAGAGTGGGTGTTGTTGAATTCGAATTTGATGAAATGATTGACTGATTGAGGATATCAAATGAACTTGGAGAAGAACCATCTTCTATTACTGTGGATGTTCTTGTTACTGGAGCAAGCAAAGTACCGCTATTTTTAACCAAATAGCCTAGGTATAAGATTTTGGATACATTGACAAGTCTTTTGTTGTTTGATATTTTTAGCAAATTTGAATGAACGTTTGATAAATTATTATGGCTGTTGGGATCAGCACGTATTCTTTCTCGGTTACTGGCGTGTGTCTGCTTTTCTAACAAGGTTAGAAGCTTCTTAAGCCTTGGTATAGAAATGTCTGTTTGCCCGGGTATAGACATTACAAGCGTATATGTATTAAGGAGGTAAAAATTGAAATTGATAAAACTTTAAATGAACACGACAGTTGGTGAGATGATAGAGACAACCTTGAGAAGAGGCGTGAGATAGTTTTACTTGCTATGGTAAAATGAGTAATATAACAAAAAGTATGTTATGTACTAATGACAAGCAATCAATGCAAAAAAACTTAGTTGGGTAACTGGTGTAATAATATTCCAGCAATACATAATCTGTTAGACGAAACAAGGATGAAGATAATCACCGCCTAGAATAGATTATAATTAAAGTATCGAGTCTCTCTGTGCAACTAACCTAACTGTGTGTAGTTCTTGTAACCGGTTTTGGACCAGACCCATGGGAATTGATACTGCCACCACAGACCCATATTATAATTACCTAATTAATAACGTAACACATGACATTTATCTATTTGATTTTGTTGAATAAATGATTATCTAATTGAGTAGCACACTAACGTATAATTTTATGTTTGTTTCTTTTTTCTATTATTTTGTCCATTTTTTTCTCTTCTGTTCTGGTGGCGTGCGCTGTATTATATAAAGAGAGCAATTCCCACTTATTCTCAATTTTACTTTTGATACTAACTAACTTCTACTATGGCTTTTGTTGTACATCTTTTTTTTAATATAGATTTCTATTTACTGTTTATACTAACTATACTTCAAGTACAAGTATAAGTATTCAACTCAATTTGAAAGTTAGATTCCTTTTTGATTCAATCCAAGTTGTGTGTAATTCATAAAAGAGAATAACAATATAATATATTAACCTAAAATATTTCTCCTGCGTATAGAAAAATATATTATAATTGTATAATTTTGTTTTATTAACCCCAAAATAATCATTAAAAATACAACATCAATTTATTCTTCTACTATAAACAAAGAAAAGATTACTGATTGTTTTCAACAGGTAATCTCAAATTAGTTATTAATAATAAAAAAGAAGATTAGTACGAAACTCGACTTTTTTGTTCATTATAAACTAGCATATATATATATTACTTTGTCATTGAGCAATTAAACAACAAAGAAAAAATAGAATCAACATAAACAAACTCCATAATGTCTGACCCAGTTGAAGAATTCGAAAACATTTTTAAAGAAATCTCAGGACTAAAAGCTCCAGGTGTTTCTGGTTCTAGAATTAAGAAGTTAAAAGAATTATTTTTGAATAATGTTAGTGAAGAAGCTAAACTTGTTCAAAAAATGTACCAAGGTTGTAAAGCAACTCCTCTGTCTAATAAATTAGGTGCATTATATGTGGTTGATGCTATCGCAAGAGACTCTAATGATAAAGATCTTGAAGGTGAAATTAGTGAAAACTCTCCAGAAGGTACTATTAACGCTGCTCTATTTAAAATTCAATCTTTGATTGAAAGTATTGTCGATGATGCTGTTACTGAATCAACTTCTAACGACGTCAAGGATAAGATTGGTAGATTAGTTGATATTTGGGATAAAACTGAAACTTTCCCGAAAGAAGTTGTTTCAAACATTAAGACTAAACACTTCAGTACAACAACTCCTCCTGGTAGTCCTCCTGTTAAAAAGAGAGTTAAGTTCGAAGAACCTTCTTCCTCTACGGAATCTAGTACCCCTACTGCTACTACTAGTACCTCTTCTTCTACGAGTACTTCTGCGATTCCTCCCTCTAAAGATGCTTCATCCGTTTTACAAGCTTTAGCTAACATGGCCAAAAAGAGCCCATCACCTGCGGTTCATAACAATGCTAAAATAGCTAAGTCACCACCACCACCTCCCCCTGCTGTTCCTCAAACAAACAACGACCCAAATGCTATTTTCGACATGTTGCAAAAGATGCAAAAACTTGGCGCGCAACCAAACTACCAGCAACAACAACAATATGGTATGGATCAACAACAACAACAGAATGTATCATCTTCATCACACGGCAATGCTTTACCGCCACAATCTTCATTGTACAGAGAACGAGAAAGAGGTAGAGATAGAGATTCCAACCCATTAAGTAGAAGACAAAGATCCAGATCCCCAAGACGTCACAACAACCACCATAATGAGGCAAAGCCAACTCATGTCGAAGGTGAAAGAAATATCCCAGGTACTCCACATTACAGAGAAAAGAAAGCTTTCATTGATCCATCGATCCCACAAGGATTTATTAAGGTTTTATCAAGAACCGTCTTTATTGGTGGTGTCCCACATTCCATGGATGAACGTTCATTAACTCAACAATTGAGACCATACGCTGAAGTTCAATCCGTTATTTTGAACAGCGAAAGAAAACATGCTTTTGTAAAAGTTTATTCTAGAGCAGAAGCTGAACAGGTTATTCAAGCATTCAGTGTTACTCATCACCCATCAGGTTTAAGAGCAAGATGGGGTGTTGGTTTTGGTCCTAGAGATTGTTGTGACTATCAATCTGGTACTTCAACTATTCCACTGTCAAGATTAACAGATGCCGATCAAAAATGGATTGTTGCTGCTGAATGGGGTGGAACCAATGGTATACCATTACAATCTGGATTACATGTTGAAGAACCTGATATTGAAGTTGGTTCTGGAAATGTCTCTTCTAAATCTATTTCAAAGAAAATGCCAACTAATCAATCCCATAACGGTCCTAGATCTGATGGATTGCCATTAAGTGGCCATCAGCAGTACAGCCAACGTATGGCTCAACAACAGCAATACCCACCACAACAACACTATCCACCCCAACAGCAATATCCACTGCAACACCAATCACCACCAAATCCCTATGGCCAGCAAGAATTAACCAACCCAGGTAATATTCCAATCAACTTTGGTAACTTTGGTGGCAACCAAGCTCCACCAGCACCAGCACCAGCACCACCAGCACCAAACGCCAATCCAATGGCTGCCGGTATGGACCCTCAGATGATGGCTGCTATGATGGCTGCATTCATGCAAAGTCAACAAGCTCCACCTCAGCAACAAGGTCAACAACAGCAGCAGCCTGACATGGCTGCGATGTTTGCAAACTTGGCAAGCATGATGAAACAAAACCCACAATAACTTGATTCATTGAGCCGGGTATTTTCTCAGTGGAGGTTGTATATATGTATATGTGAATGTTTATGTTTATCCTATAATTTAACTCCTTTGATTAATTTTTTGCTTTATTTTGTTTATGATTCATAATTTTTCCCTTACTATCCTGCAAACTTGTAAAATTGTAATCTGTTTACAATCAGTAACATTCTGTCAGCCGCCGTGATTAGGTAAGATTTGAAAATTTCCAAAATATTCGATAATTATTTCTTGGGATCGTGAGTTGGAATAAAACTATCTAAAATTGATACGTTTCTTTAACTTCAACATAAGAGCATTGGTTAGACAGATTTGTACTCCACGCTGCAACCACTCAAGTTTGAAAATTTATACTACGTGTTCAAAGGTTTATTTAAATATACTGGATATACGAAACAATCGACGGAGCGAACGTACACAATCAACTAGTTACTCTAACAACCAGACATCCACATATCTATTTACATACATACATATATACATACAGACATTGATTCATTATGGGTAAAGGGCCGTCTTTATTAAGATTCGATGCATTTTCGAAATCAACTGAAGATTCGAAAATTAAAACCACATCCGGTGGTGTCTTAACAGTTTTATGTTTTTTGACAACATTCCTTTTATTGGTTAACGAATATAAAGATTATTGTAAAATTGTGACTAGACCAGAGTTGGTTGTTGATAGGGATAGAAATTCAGATTTGGACATTAATCTAGATATTTCGTTCCCTAACTTACCTTGTGATCTGATTTCATTGGACATTATGGATTTAACTGGAGACGTTCAAATTGACCTATTGAATTCTGGTTTTACAAAGACGAGGCTATTAAAAGGTGAAGAAATTGCTGAAGAAAAAATGGACGCCAATGAATTAGAAAATTCAAATGCATTAGTCACTGGTGATTCAGGATATTGTGGATCATGTTACGGATCAATTAATCAAAGTGATAACGAAAATAAGAACCAAGAGGATAGAATATGTTGTAATTCTTGTCAATCCGTTAGAATCGCATATGCCAATGCAGGATGGAAGTTTTACGATGGTAAAGATATCGAGCAATGTGAAAACGAAGGTTACGTTAAGAGAATTAACGATAGATTGGATGAAGGTTGTAGAGTGAGGGGATCTGCTAAAATCAATAGAATTGGCGGTAATTTACATTTTGCACCAGGTGCTTCAATTACTCAACAAGATAAGCACGTTCATGATTTATCGTTGTACGACCAGCATAAGGATAAATTCAATTTTGATCATAAAATCAATCACTTTTCATTTGGACTAGATGATGACCATAAAACTACCGTTGTTGACTATGAAACTACACATCCATTAGATGGTAAAGAATTGAAAGTTAACAATAAGTATCAATTGTTCTCATATTTCTTGAAAGTTGTTAACACAAGGTTTGAATACTTGAATGGTTCATCAGTCAATACCAACCAGTTCTCAGTGACACAGCACGATAGACCTTTGGTTGGTGGACGTGATGACGATCATCCACATACTATACACGCCAGAGGAGGGTTACCAGGCTTGTTCTTTCACTTTGATATTTCACCAATGAAAATCATAAACAGAGAAGAATACAACAAGACATGGAGTGCATTTATGCTAGGTGCTTGTGCTGCAATTGGAGGTGTTTTAACCGTTGCCAGTGTTTTGGATAGAACTATCTACACGGTTAATAAGATGTTGAAGGATAAGAAGGATACCTAAAGGTATATGTGAATATATATACATTAGTAGCCATGCTATATGAGCAGAAATAGACTTGTTTAAAAACTTTTAGATAGTTATCATTGTATCATTAAACCATTAACCGTAACAGGTAATAATGTGCTCTAGAAGACAACTCCCTTAAAATGAGTTATTCTTGGAACGGTAAGTGTTGACTGAAGTCTTCGCGTTGGCTTCTTTACTTTGTGCACGACTGCTAAAGCTTGCCAAATGCAAATCCACACCATCTCCATCTCATTTTTTTGTCTTGAAGTATATAATTTAATCAGAATGTACAAGCCCGACCTCTCAAGCCAGTTGTTGAAACGTTTGTTTAGCCTCGATTCTTGATTAGCAGTATTTTTTCTCTCATCTACTTCAATAACAACATTTCATATTAGTACTATCTATTCATTCACAAATTTTCGCCATTATAAAAGTCATAAAATTGCATATATTATTAATACTCATTCTTTTTAACAGATTCGTTCCACTGGTTTATCAATCAAAAAATATAAGTAAAGAATACTGTTGATTATCGATCATCCCAGTATACTCAGACCCATTATTACTGAATTAATTCATTTCCACAATGTCATCATTTGCTCCGCCAATACGCACAAACTCATCTGTATCAACGATTTCCTTGACCCCATCAAGAACTCCTTCCGGACCCATGGGTGCTGCAACCTTGATAATGAACAAACAAGCAAATTATTCCGATTCTTTATATTACATTTGTCTAAAACTTTTGAAAAGATTGAGTAAAGTTCCTGGTATGAAATCTTACTTGGAATTGGCTTTTTCAAAGTCAGAAGAAAATGCTGAAAAGCAAGCAATTGCATTGAGTTCAAAAAATATAACAGATACAAAGCACAGCAGTTCGCCGTTCTCCGAATCCTTATTGAGTTATTGGAGTAGTACTCTATATACCTTTGGTGCTGGAATATTGCCTGCTCAAATAGGGTACGATCCAGTTTCTCCAGTTTGGAAATTATTTCAACAAGGTGCACCGTTATGCTTAATTTTCAATTCACTAAATCCTGAGAACTCAATTGAATTAGTATCATCCGATGATTTGAAAATTTGTAAAATGAGTGTTTACAAGTTTTTAACTGCTTGTAAAATGTTTTTAAATGTTAGAGATGATGAATTATTCCCAATCACAAGTGTGTTTTCAGATGATACAAATAATTTATTAAAAGTTATTCATGCAGTTAATTTGGTCTTAGATTTCGACTCAAGATTTGATTCAGAACCGATCCCTGATCAACTGGTAGTTAGTGACTCAAGATCAAAAGTTGTTAAAGAACTGGTTGAAACAGAGCGTAAATTTGTTCAAGATTTAGAGATTTTATTTCAATACAGAGGGGAACTAATTGAATCTGAATATATTTCAAGTGAGAATATCAATATGTTGTTCCCTAATCTCAATGAAATTGTTGATTTCCAAAGAAGATTCTTAATCGGTTTAGAATGTAATGCATCTGTCCCAACCAAATATCAAAGAATAGGATCTGTTTTCCTTCACCCTGGTGCACAAGGTTTCAAAATTTATGAACCTTGGTCATTGTTCCAGAATTCAGCTGTTGAATTCATTAACAGAGAAGCTGCAAACTTGAAAAAATCAAGCAGTTTAATTGGTTCCACTTATGAATTGCAAAGCTTTTTAATCAAGCCTGTTCAAAGATTATGTAAGTATCCAATGTTACTACAAGAACTTTTAAAACTAACAGATCCCTCTTGGCCAAATCACAATGAGTTACATGTTGCATATTTGACTGCCAAAGAAGTTGCCAATAATATCAATGAATCACAAAGAAAATCAGAAAACGTACAATTAATGAAAGATTTACAGGAGAAAGTTATCGATTGGAAAGGTTACAACATGGTTTCTGCCGGTGACTTATTGTTTGCAAACGTTGTCACAGTTAGAGATTTAATTGCGGATGGACATTCTTCAGAGAAGGAGGTTCATTGTTATTTATTTGAAAAAGTGATATTTTTCTTCAAAGAGATTCAACATAAAAACAGTCAGATTAGATTATTGACATCTAACAGAAAAAAATCAAGTGCATCTCTAACCTCATCATCAAGTTATTCTTCTTCCTCAAATATACAATCTTCAAACATACAGTTATCCTTAAATGGTATAGTTTACATCAATAAGATTTATAAGTGTGTAACAAATGACCCCTCTTCCAATGGACACTACTTAACATTGAAATGGAAAGGTAATAAAGATTCAGGTGGATGCATTATCAAATTCAGAGCCGAAGAACAAATTAATCAATGGTTCAATACGATCAAAAGATTATCACAAGATGATTACTTTGTTCCTCCAGATTCTCTGGATAACGCTTTACCACTATCACAAACTTCGATTTCAAACAATAGATCATCTTCATCGTCATCTTCAGGAAGATCAAACTCGATCTCATCAGAAACTCAAAGTTACTTCCTACCAAAAATGCGTACTTCATCAGCATCTCCCTCTAATCCTGGTGCCTACCCTCCATTACCAACTGACAAGAAATTCAGATCTGTTTCTTCACCTGCATCTATAATGGAACAAAGAGTGAATGGTTCTCCGTTCACCAATATTCCATCGAATTCAAATGGTGATGCGTACGGCACATTAAACGGTAACTTCAGTGGTTTATCCATCAGTCAGCCAATATCTAATAGCATTAATAACAAACAATTTCCACCGTTACCTAATAATTATATACAATTAAGCCAACCTCAATTTTTGAATTCACGTACAAACCTATCACAACCGCAATCTCCACCTCCAGCATCCACTCATCAATCTAAAATCAACATCAAACTGATCAATACACCAACACAGACAATTCATTTATCTGTTCCAAGTGACATAAAATTCCATGAGTTAACAATCGCTTTGATCCACAAATTGAACTATTCATTTGGTCTGAGTATTCCAATAACCATAGCCCCATCATCTGGACGTTCAAGTACTGGATCCAGTACTTCGCTAGCAAATTCAGGATCTAACAATGGTGCACAAAACAGTGGTGATCATGGGTTGGGAATCAAATTCAAGTTTAAAGATGAAGATGGTGATTTCATTAGATTTGCATCGGACGATGATTGGTTGATTGCCAAAGAAATGTTACAAGATTTGGATGATGAAGAAGATAGAATATTGAACATTAAAGTTGTTTAAAAAACAATTCTCAAAATTTTCATGCACCCCTTTTTTATATTTTTTCTCCCTTTTTTTCTTTCTTTTGCAATGACTTACAATTATATACTCATATAACTTATCTTTTTTTGATCATGTTTTACTTCTACTTATATCCCTATCAGCACGCCGTGTTCTTCTTTTACCAACCTCTCTCTTTTTACTATATAAACTATCATTATGCAACAGAATGACATTACCATTTTAAAAAACAAATGAAATAAATACCGAAAAATAGCGTCATTAAACAAGCAAAAAAATGGAGGGGAAGAGGGGTTATTGTTATAAGTAATGATCACAGTAAATAATGACAAATTACTTTGTTTGAAAACAGATGAGCAAAACGCTAATGAAACCCGCTTTGTTAAATGTACATTTACACGGTCTTCGGTATAGGACTCAAAATCTGAAGTTTTTCAGAATATAAGCTGGAGTTAACCAACTGGTGGCTAAGTCCGGCAGCAAACACTATCAAATCTATTCAGCATTAACGTCACAGATAGTTTATCATAATAACAGAAGTGTCAACATGGGGAGTTAAGCATTTTTAAATCCTTATCAAATTTGGTTGTTTGCACAGCCGCTAACTGGGAAAGGACTTCAAACAATTACACTCCGAATCGATGATTTATTAAGTGGATTATGGTTGATATAATGCATCTTATAAATACATTCAAGTTCCCATCTGTTCTGAATATAGATATGGATTGCAATTACGACCAGGAGAAATTCAAAAATTAGTATAGATATATATTTAGTCAAATTGACTCACTCTCTAATATCAATAACAATTGCACACACAATTTCAATATGGCTACTGTTGAGATCAAAGGAAACAACGGGTACGGGTTGATGTCACTAACTTGGAGACCACATCCAATTCCATACGAGCAAGCATTTGCGACAATTAATAGTGCTATTGCTGATGGTATTACATTTTTAAACGCCGGTGAGTTTTATGGTAACGCTCCTAAAGATACATATGCCAATTTGAAACTATTAAATGCTTACTTTGAAAAATACCCTGAAAATAGATCAAAAGCCACAATATCAGTTAAAGGCGCTTGCCCAAACTTAGTGGCTGATTGCTCTCCTACTGGTATCGAAACTTCAATCAACAACATCATTAGTTATTTCCCTGATAAACAAATTGAATTATTTGAACCGGCAAGAATGGACCCAAGGGTTCCTGTTGAAGACTGCATAAAAAACATTATCCCATTCATTGAATCAGGAAAGGTGAAGGGTATTTCATTATCTGAAGTTAAAGCAGAAACAATCGAAAGAGCCAGTAAGATATATCCAATCTCATGCGTTGAAGTTGAATTTTCAATGTGGACCAGAGATATTCTTTCAAATGGCATCATGGAGACTTGCCAAAGATTAGGAATTACCGTTGTTGCTTATTCACCATTAGGTAGAGGCTATTTGACAGGTGACATCAAATCAGTTAATGATATTCCAAAAGGTGATATCAGAAATTTCTTTGATAGATTCAAATCTGATGAGATCTTGAAGGCAAACATGACATTAGTTGATTACATTGTCAAATTTGCAAAGTCAAAGAACTGCACACCTGCGCAATTGGCTTTGTCATGGATTAGAAAATTCTCTGAATTCCCAGATAAATATGCTAGAGTGGTTCCAATTCCTTCATCTTCTACACCTGAAAGAAACCACGAGAACAATACTCATATTGAGTTAACCGATGCTGAATTTGACGAAATCAATTCTGAAATTGATAGATTTGAAATTCTAGGTGGTAGATACAATGACCACGCTGCTGGATCCCTTAACGGTTAACCAGTTAGCTAATTGTTTACTTTGTGTAAGATACTCTACAATAGTTACAAACAGATATAGATATATATAGATATAAATATAGGTGTAAATTACGGAAAACCCAACCAGTATCCAAGTATTCTAGTTATAGTATCACGCTAATGTTTTGTGAAAAGCGGGTAATACTTCACCTCAAATTTAATGGGAAGAAAAAAATGGCTTACATACTTGCTAACATAATCATTTTTTTTTACTTGAATTTTTTTCCAGTCGATTTTTGGTGATGTGAAAGATTTCAACAGCGTTAATGCATTTGGACTGGATTGAACCTGATCACGATTGCATTATAAACACATACTGGTGAATGGCATTACACTTTGAAGAATTATACTTCCAAATAGAGATTCGTATCTAAAGCAATAAATATTGAAAATTATACAACTTACACCATGTCTATAATAAGATTTCTTCTGTCTTCTCAATCGTCAATATCAAAAACCTCAATTAAATCATCATTTTCAATCTCACGTCAATTTTCAACAACAAGCCAATTAAAAGCCCCTAAAAATAAAAAAGATATAGATGCCAAAAAAGCTGCTGAAAAAAAAATAGCTAGAAAAGAAGCCCAACGTAAATCAAATGCCAAAAAACCAGCCAGTTTATCACCATTGTTTATGGAAATACCACAAGCCTTAAGATATTTACGTGCATCCGAAGTGGGGAGACCACTCAACGAAGCTGTTTTAAACATACGTACCACTGTGTTGAGTGAAAGAGGTGTGGCTCCCTTACAAGGTGCAGTTAGATTCCCAAAACCACTAAAAGAAACAAGAATATGCGTTCTATCAATGGATGAAATAAAGAGACAAGAAGCGTTGGATGCTGGTGCCGTTGCCGCTGGTGACGTTTCAATGATTGATGAAATTCAAGCAGGCTCTTTAGAATTAAATTTTGATAAAATTATCGCAACTCCAGATATCGAAGCTCAACTAAGAAAAATTGCTAGAGTTTTAGGTCCAAGAGGTTTAATGCCAAACGCTAAAAGAGGTACCGTTTCTAACGATATCAAGCAATTAATTAATGAAAGTTTGGGTACTCAACCATTCAGACAAAGAAACAGTTGCGTTGCTTTGACTGTTGGTAAATGTAGTTTTTCAGATGAAGAAGTTGTCAAAAACATTATTGCAACTTCTCAAGCTATCAAAGATTCTGTTGCTAGTATCAAAACCAAAAAGCCAATTATTGTTGGTGAAACTGTTTTAAGTACTACTCATGGTCCAGGTATTGTTATTAACTTTTAAGTTATAAAGTTAACAATTTAATATGAACAATTTTCTTCTTATACATAGTTTCCTCCTCATTACCAAACTTCTCATACTATTAGTTTATAAAGTTTTCCTTTGTTTTGCTTGTTTTCCTCAAAACCTTTCCCGTCTGTATATACAAAATTATGTAATATCCTATATATCATACAACTGAAACTTTATAATTCTTCTATGATAAAGAAGATTGAACATATTTCTTTAAAGAAAAGTACAAAAGCTTCAAAGCTAGGTAACATAACCGCCCATAGTAGAACCTGTATAGCAGCGATTTTGCAGTTAAATTTCGAGAGTTTCCACGAAGGGCTCAGAATTTTGTTAGGAAAGAAATACATAGGTGTATATAGATCAAATGAAGTTCTTTCTGTATATTTGTACACACAGTCAACGTGGGAATAGAAAACAGACGAACAAGAAAGCTGTATACAATATATAGATAACCAATTGCACTCGTACATAAACTCTGTGAAATTGAAATTCAACTGTAAATTATGGCACAGAAATCTATAGACCCAACAAATACCCATGATGATCCAATGAGCAAACCTATACCACCACAAGATCCATCAGAGATTCTTCTAACAAAAAAGATCATATTATCGGTATTACTAATAGGTATATTTATTGGATTACCGTTATGGCACCTAACTACATCTGTCCACAGGGCTGAATTACCACAAGATGGTATATTCAAATTGAATTCAGATTTGAATTCCATGATCAACTATGATATTCCGGTTTATATTGATTTACCAGCACCGTTATCGGAGATGCTGCAAGAAGCACAGCTTTTAATTGATAACACATTAAAAGAAGATTACAAATTGCCTATCAAATGGGGTATATCGTTAGTAAACGGACAAGGAACATACGCTGATTATAAAATTCAACTTGAGTTGGTTGATAACAAAGAAGATGGAGGAGGAGGAGAGTCTATCTATATTTCACCATTTGATGATAGACTAACGAAAATATTCTTATCTTCGAATGTAATTACGAAAAATAAAGTTCCTGAATTTATTAGCAAAGTGTTACTTGAACATGTTTTCAAATCCGAGATTGAAATGTTTATGAATTTAGAGAAGCCTGAAAGTGTGATAAAAATGCCATACTCTCCCGAATACCATATTAATTTTTCACTTTTACAAGGTGGGTTAACTCCAATTGGATGGGATATTGAAAAAGCATCAAAATTGTTTATCAATTATTTGAATAACATCAAAAGTTTTGCTAATTTCACTTTAGATACCCAAGTTGAACACTACGAAAAGCTATCATCGAATATAAACTTGAATTACGATAATGAAACAGGAGATTATCTATTGAAAGAGAGTGATACCTCAACTTTTATTGATTACTCAGAGTGGGGGTTGGATCAAAACACGGAGGATGTTCCAGCTATCAATCTCCTTGTTTATGTTCCATCCATTGAAAACAAACCAATTCGAATTGAAAATTCGCAATCAAATTCATTTATTGTTCCACAATGGGGAGGCGTTTCAATTTTAAACACCGATAAAGATTACTTAACTTTAGATGATTTAATCCCAGTGATGGAAATTTTCGCATCCCAGTTGTTTCAATTAATTGGGGCTCCAATGAACCCTAAATCACCATTTATTAGATCTGATATATTAACTAGATTCCAAACTTTGAAAAATTTGAAGAAATCGTTGGATAATTTGATTTCTTTAGTTAAATTGTGCAATCAGCTTGAAACGATTTCTATTCCAGACACTACTTTAATTCAAGTTAATTTATCGATTGAACAAGTTAAATTATCAATCGAAGCTTTAAACAACGGTCAATATGGGCTAGCCAACAATTTAGCTTCCAAAGCGTTCGTTTTATCAAACAAAGCATTTTTCCAAAAAGATATGGTTCAACAAATGTATTTCCCTGACGAACATAAGATGGCTGTTTACGTTCCATTGCTAGGTCCAATTGTGACTATTGTTGCCTTAGGTTTCAAAAGATCACTTTCTGATATGAAGATGTTACGCAAGAATAAAACCGACTGATTTATTTTGGTCTATATATATATATATATCCGAGTTCGATAGTCAATCAGAAGAAAAAAGAGGACTATGTGTCCTTCTCTTATTTATTCCCCCTATTTTGCCCATTGTTAAAGCTGAAAAAATGTTTCCATTCTCTAGTATTACTTTAACGCTTAACTGACTGAGACTGATGTATTGTACGTACGTACGTGTCCACTAACATGTCAGCGGAACGCATGGAAGCCCTAAAAAAGGCTGCCTGCCAACTTACCCCGTGGTGTACTGCTCGCTCGTCCTGCTGATATGATATGATATCAATTCAGCCTTCCCTTAGCTTCTTATGTGCCTTCTACTGCTTCTTTTTTTTTTTTTTGGCTTCACCGTGGCGCACCAGAGTACAGCGCACCAGTACAACAAATCCGCGCAATGAACAAGTAAATTGCATTGTTTTAATACTGTGTGAATCAATTTTCTTCAATAGATTTCTTTGTCTGATCTAACTGAAAAAAACATCTAAAATAAATCTGTTTACAACAAACTCGTTAATATTTTTTTATATGCAGGCAAAGGCAAGGCAGGCAGGCAGCTGTTGTATTTTTTTAAAAAATACATTGAATCAAAATTAGAAAAATCCAAAAAAACATACAGCACGACTTCACAAATTACACATCACAGTAGAATTCTCCATTATCTCTTCTCTCCTTTCCATTTCCTTACCAATCTTCATTTCTTCCCTAAACCGTTTCAATTACTTCATTCGGTCTTTTCTTTCTTTTAAGAAGTTCTGTTTATCTTTTTTTTTCCTTGGATGATCACTTATTTACACTGTAAATTCACCCACTAGATATAGATAAATCTTTAGCTTTGAATTTGAACTTGAGTTTGAGTTTGCAATCATTTGTTTTCTTTTCTTCATATTATCACAAAATTAATCAACTCATATAACTGAACAATACACAAAGTAGAAACATCAAGAAATGTCAATATCAAGAGTTCGTCAAAGACTGAAAAAACTTGATTCACTGCAAATATTTGGTACAATTACATTGCTTCTGATGATAATATCAGTCTTCAAAATCTACAATGCTACAAACACACCATTATCATTATTACCATCCTCTAATGTATCAGTGAATAATAAACCAACAGAATCGTTAAAAACCGATACATCATCACCAACTGGGAACATAAATATTCTTTCTGCTGGAACAGCAAGTTATCAGAGAGAAAATGCAACCATCATGTCATTATGCAGAGAAGAAGACATGTACGAAATCATGAGATCTGTTCGTCGGTTGGAAGATAGGTTCAACCATAAATTTCATTACGATTGGGTTTTCTTAAATAACCAGGAATTCTCAGACGACTTTAAAACTAAAGTTGGTAATTTAGTTTCCGGTGAGGCTAAATTTGGTTTAATCCCTGAAGAACATTGGTCATACCCAGAGTACATCGACTTAGACAAAGCTCGTGACGAACGTAAGAAGATGGCTGATAAAGGGATCATTTATGCCGATTTGGAATCATATAGACACATGTGCCGTTTCAATTCCGGATTCTTTTACAAGCATCCATTAATGATGGATTACAAATATTACTGGAGAGTTGAACCCGATGTTAAGTTCTATTGTGATATCGATAAAGATCCATTCAAGTATTTGAGAGAAACAGAAAAAGTTTATGGTTTCACAATCAGTATCCATGAATTCCAAGCCACAATTGAATCTCTATGGTCAACGATCAAGAAGTTTTTAATTGAAAAACCAGAAGCCGTTCATGCAAACTCATTCATTGACTTCATTTCAAACGATAAAGGGGATACTTACAATTTATGCCATTTCTGGTCTAATTTTGAAATCGCTGATATGGATTTCTGGAGATCGCCAGTGTACGAAGAATTCTTTGACTATTTGGATAAGAGTGGTGGATTCTTCTATGAAAGATGGGGTGATGCGCCAGTTCATTCAATTGCCGTTTCTTTATTCTTAGACCAATCCAAGATTCATTACTTTGAAGATATTGGTTACAATCACGGTGTTTATTCAATGTGTCCTATTGATGATGCCATTTGGTTAAACAACAAATGTAATTGTAATATGAATGACGATTTCACTTTTAGAGGTTATTCTTGTGGTAAGAAGTACTTTGAAGTTACAAGAAAACAAAAACCAAAGAACTGGAAATCTTATGCTGACTTATAAGTGAATTCATGTATACATATATATCTATATATTATGACTCTATGTTATCATATTCCTATTTTCTACGTACAATTACTATTTTGCTCTCTTTTTTTCTTTTCTTGCTTGTTAGTCTGTCGCTTCAGTAGTCAACTCTGAGTTAAATTGACATGTATTAAAGAACAATATTTCAAATACAAGTTAGAGCATTTCTGTACCTGAATTCACAGAAAAAAAAAATTAAACGAACAAACAAACGGTAATCAGACGAAAAAAAACAAAGATCACCGTATCTGTGTAAACCTACCTACCTACCTATCCGTACCTGAATTTGCACATTATTTCCAAAAACCGCAAATGGATCGATTTAGCAGCAGGTGATAATCAATGTAACCTGCAGCGCGAATCTTCTTACAGTGAACACATGCAATCAAGATTACTGAATGTTTAATAACAGGAACTCCTTTCTAGTCATTCATTATACATACGGTGAATGATATGATATGATAGACACGGAAGGTACATAAAACTGATTGAACAAGGCTTAATAGAAAAGGCAAATCCCAAAGAAATATAGAACTAGTAAAACAGAAGAAAAGTACAGTACAATACAATAGGTACTCAAGCAAACACATACGACAGCAACAGCAGTTCAAATGCCGATTCTGAGTGGCTTTTTCTATAAGAATGAGAATACCAAGAGATTTTGTTTTTTCAGTTATTGTTTTCTTTGGGAAAAATAAAATAACCGAAGAGGTTCAACATTGAAAAATAGTTGAAATGAACTTGAAACTTGGTTATGAGACAGAGTATGAAGAAGATTCATATATTACAGATTTTGGTGCACCAATTACTCCATAGTACCACTAATAAATACTCTTATTTGAATCTAGTTTGAAACTTTAAAAAATGCCTCAATATTTACTGTACGTATGTACATTGGGAGCAGGTTGTGTATGGGGCTTATAAAAGGGGGGAGAGGAGGCGCAACAAAGGACAAAAAGGAATAAGCAAAAGAAAGAGACGAAGACGGAAACAGACGACTAAATGACCAAAGACAAAACAACCAAAACAGAAAGCAAAGGTATAAGGTCAGTTTTTCTTTTTTTCTGAATGCCGCCAATAAAAGGAAACTTCAGAGCTTAAAGAATACAAGATACAGGTGCAACTTCAAGGCCAATTAATTACTTAGTTGCTCTGATCTAGATTACATTAAATAAAGGCGCGGGGCATTTGAATGTTTTTCAACGTAACATGAATAAATTGATACATAAAGACTCTTCATTTCAACAAAGCCATGCAAGCTATGTTCTGGTGATTTAAATGTGGTTGCCTGCCAAAGCACTCCCCAGTATACAGGCCTCTTTATATATATATTTACGTAGAAGATTTTCAAAACAAGAAAACAGATCAAGTTTCAGATCAAGTTTCCATGATCTAGAGAAAGAGAGTGTATGCAATAACTATCACCAGCATAGCATACACACACCTACATACGTTCACATACGCAGGCATTGTCCATTTTTTGATTTCCCAGTGAGTCGTCGGTCCATGCAAAAAGTACTAGATTAACAGCGTAACAGCGTGCCACGAAGGAGGGGAGGGACACAGACATATATATAATCACCACTACCGGGCAGAGCGACGGCTGCGATGGCTGCGTGTGTGTGTGTGCGTGAACAGCAGATTTAATGGTGTTTCCCCCAACCGGAGATTTATATTTATTTATTATTATAAGTGAGTGATTAATGGATAACTTTGAAAAAGCTTAAATGAAATCAAAACAGTATATGGATATTTGATACACTTTTACATCTTTTCTTGAAATATATGTTATATAGATAAATATAAAAACGGTTCTAAAGCAAAGAACCAATCACGGATAAAGTCACTCTTCCTTTTTTTTAGGTTACATCCATTCATTTATTGTGTGTTTTTAATTTCAAGCCTTGGGGTTTGGAGCAGAACAAAGTGGCTTAAAAAAACACCCAACACACTCTGCTCTCGATATTTGTATTATTGCATATAATAAATCACACACAAATATACTTATATATTGAACTATTTATTTACACTAGCTATTCAGCAACCAAAAAGGTCAACCAACAGTTAATATTTTTTCTTGTTTTTCTTTTTATATACTCCATTGGCAAAACACATCGTAACTGGCATAAGTATATACACATCATAGCTGTATAACGATAATAATTTCAAATTGCTTTTCTAAATAAACACTTTATCTAAATTTATTCCTTTGCACATTTTCCCTTGCACAACAGCAAGAAAGAAAGAAAGAACCATATATATCCCACCCCTCCAAACTGCCATCATAATAGCCAGGAAGAACATTAGCTAAAGACAAAAATAAATCAATAATTATATATGATACATACAGTATGAGAGTGATACTTTTCCGTTCATCAAAGATCAAACTGCTAATTTTTTCAGCGATAATTTTTTTAAGTTTCACGATTTATCAATCAATCAATCAAATGAACAGCCTGAAAAGTTCTCTGTCAAGTTCGAAACTAAATGATTACTTGAAATCAAATATCAGTTCATCTCAAATAAAATTTAGTTACAAAGATGATGCTTACAACAGAAAAGAATTAGATAACATTAACGTTAGTAATGAGCCAATTGTTAAAGATTCCCCATTAAAGGTAACCTCTCAAACAGAAAAGTTCAAAGATGATTTAGATCTCCCAAATAAAGAAAGTTTGGGAATCGAAAATGACGAGCTGTCGCCACAAGATTCATTGGTCAAGAACTTGAACGTTGCCCAGGCTGCTGACGACGATGAATACTCACAAGAGATTGAAAATAACAATCAGAACAAAATCACACAATCTGAAACTGTAACTTTATTCAACACACCATTACAACCAGAAGAAGGTGATCCTGCAGCAAGCAAAACACCAGAGGAACAACAAATCCAAATGAATCCGTTACTGAACACTCCATTAGACAATTCTGAATTTAGAAATCCTGCTGCAGCACCAATACCGATCGATTACGAAGGTTCAATGACAACAATTTATAAACCATACGAACAAATCAGAACAGTTAAACAGTATAGCAATTCTCCAACGGGGATAAGAAAAGAAAATGCAACTTTAATTACATTGGTTAGAAATGAAGAATTATACGATATGTTGGATTCGATATATCAATTAGAATCAAGGTTTAATGAAAAATATCAATACGATTGGGTTTTTTTAAACGACAAACCTTTCACCGAAGAATTCATTAGATTGACATCATCAATGGTTTCAGGTACAGCAAGGTACGGTATCATTCCTTTTGAACACTGGTCATACCCTGATTTCATTGATGTGAACAAGGCTAAAGAACTGAGAGAATCAAGAATGTTTGCCAACGTTGCTTACGGTACAAGTGAATCATACAGACACATGTGTAGATTCAACTCGTTGTTTTTTTATAAGCATCCAATATTGGACGACTATCAATACTATTGGAGAGTGGAACCTAAAGTGTCATACTCTTGCGATATTTTATTCGATCCTTTCAAATTAATGGTTGATGAAGGTAAAGATTATGGATTCACCATTACAATGACTGAATTCCCTAAAACTATTGAAACTTTATGGGCAACCTCATTAAAATATTTCAAAGATGAGACAATCTCACCTTTATTACCAGTTGATAACCTGGTTTCATTTATTTCAAACGATGGTGGTATGAGTTATAACTTGTGCCATTTTTGGTCCAATTTCGAAATTGCAAACTTGGATTTCTTTAGATCGGAACTTTATGAAAATTACGTTAATCATTTAGATAGAGCCGGTGGTTTCTTCTATGAAAGATGGGGTGATGCACCGGTTCACACCATTGCCGTTGCTTATTTAATGGAAAAATCCAAAGTTCATTTATTCCAAGACATTTCATACAGACATACAGTGGCTGGATCATGTCCATTAGATGACGCTCTAAGAGAAAAAGCAAACTGTATCTGTAATCCGAAATCTGATTGGACAATTTCTTCAGATTCATCTTGTAACAAGAGATTTTTGGAGGTTACGGAGAGAGAAAAACTGGTTGATTTTGATAAATATGTACAGATTTTACAAGAGGAGAGTTTACTGAAACAGCAAGAAAGAAATAAAATTTTGGAAAAAAAAAGAAATAGTGCTAGGCAAAGAGCGGAGGAAAGAAAACGTAAAGCTGATGAAAGACGTAAGAAGAAGCTTGAAGAGAAGGATAGTGGGGCCAATGGTGGTGTTGATGAAACAAAGAACAAAGTTGCTGATAGAGCTAGAGGAAGGATTAGAAACGGTAGAAGTTGAAAAATCGATTTTCGTAAACACCTTTATGGAAATTTTTCACTTATTTTTAGTTTCCAATGATAAAAAGTTGAACGAAGAAAGAAATTTCATGTATTTATATATATACACACACTATATATGTTCTTCCAGGACAAAGTCAAAGTACATTAAAAGTACATTAACTGATTAGTTATACTGTGTAGATACAAAATTATAACTATCTAATTATAATGTTACCTATCTGTACAGAACAGAATAGAAACTGGAGCAGAGATACAGAAGAGGAGAAATAAATGATGTAAGTTAGTAAAACAAGCACCTGTTTGAATCAGCCTGGTAAGCCACAAAAAAGGACCAAGAAAATGATTAGAATGATGAATAGTACACTAAGCAATTAAGTAATGAAATGAAGGAGGCGTAAAGCCTTTTCTTCTTTCTTTTTGCTTTGAACCTATTTTTAGTGTGTTTTAAAAGATTGCCTAATTTCTACCAAGTTCAATTTACAGTAGTTGAATTATTAAGAGGTGCTAACTATAATAGTATATTAATCAAGTTATCATTAGGAGATACACTTAAGACTCTGCCCAATCTCTTTCCGCCATAATTTAATACTAATCTTCATTCCCTTCTTCCCCCCATTCCCCCGTCTCCGTCCCGTGTTGTAGCTATAATAATACACTAATTGACGCGTTTTTGTTCCTTCTTTGAGTCGTGTCTCAAACAATAAAGAGACACACGGTGAGTTGAAAAGAAGAAAGAATCTGTCAAAATTAAATAATTTTTAAATACGTGTTATTAAAAATGGTTTTTTTAAGAAGAACTGGTTAATTTCTGTGCGTGCTTATTATTTTTTTTATGTGTAAATGGAATGAAAATTGAGAATTGAGAGTGGAGTTTGGTGTTTCTGCTGCCCCCTTCTGTTTTACCCAGTAATGATCGTTCCCTCTCTTCGTCTTTTCAAAAAACTGTTAAACTATTAGCTCTTTCACTCAATTTGGTATAGTTATTACACATCTCAATTGCTTTGCTTTTCATTAAGTATACTTCCATAGAAAGAAATCACCACAAAAAATGGCAAGAACAAATGCAAGATTAATCAGATTTGCAATATTCGCAACTGTATTGATCCTATGTGGTTATATACTCTCCAAAGGTTCTTCCACTTCATATTCTGTCTCCAACGCTGACACCACTTCAGATTCATCATATGCTGCTGATGACTCTGCTGGTGCTCCAGCTGCTGGTGCCACTGGTGCTGCCACTGGTACTGCTGCTGGTGCTGCTTCTGGTGCTGCTGTAGATGCCGCTGCTGCTAAAGAAGTTGAAGCCGCTACTGGCGGTAAAGTTAAGAAAGTTGTCTCCACTACTGGTGGTAAAGAAAAGGCTACTTTTGTTTCTTTAGCGAGAAACTCTGATTTATGGGAGTTAGTTGGTTCTATTAGACAAATCGAAGACAGATTCAACAACAAGTTCCATTACGATTGGGTCTTTTTAAACGATGAAGAATTCAATGAAGAATTCAAGAAGGTTACCAGTGAATTAGTTTCTGGTAACACTAAATATGGTGTTATTCCACACGAACAATGGTCATTCCCACCATGGATTGACACTGAAAAAGCTGCCAAGACTAGACAAGAAATGAAAGAAAAGAAGATTATCTATGGTGATAGCATCTCTTATAGACACATGTGTAGATACGAATCAGGATTCTTCTACAGACATCCAATCTTAGATGAATACGAATGGTACTGGAGAGTTGAACCAGGTATCAAGATCTTTTGTGATGTTGATTACGATGTGTTCAAGTATATGAAGGAAAACAAAAAAACTTATGGTTTCACCATTTCTTTACCTGAATATAAAGAAACTATTACCACTTTATGGGATACCACCAAGGCTTTCATTAAGGAAAACCCTCAATACATCCCAGAAACTAATTTAATGGATTTCATTTCTGATGATGGTGGTGTTTCTTATAACGGTTGCCATTTCTGGTCCAACTTCGAAGTTGCCTCCTTATCTCTCTGGAGATCTGAAGCTTACACCAAATATTTCGATTACTTAGATCAGGCTGGTGGGTTCTTCTATGAAAGATGGGGTGATGCTCCAGTCCACTCTATTGCTGCGTCATTGTTCCTACCAAAGGGTGAAATCCATTTCTTTGATGATGTTGGATACTACCATGTTCCATTCAATAACTGTCCTGTTGACGAAGATATCAGAAAAGAAAAGAAATGTATGTGTGCTCCAAAGGATGATTTCACTTTCAAGGGTTATTCATGTACTCCAAAGTTCTATAACATTATGGGATTGAAGAAACCTCAAGGTTGGGAAAGATACTCCAACTGATTTTCTTTTTTATTTTTTTACTGAACACACCCAATCCTTATCTTATCTCATCCTCTCCCTCCCCCTCCCCCCCTCATCTGTTGTTTTAATTTGTTAGTTTACCGTATATTTTATATGTAAACCATCTTCCACTTGTTTTATTTATATATATATATATACTTATATATATATATACTTACATCGATTCCAAATCAAACAAAAAACAAAGACAATATATATTTCTTATGAAAAAAGGACTATACAATTAATTCCGTAATTTACGTTCAGCCTCATCCCACATTTGGAGATAAGTCACGTGATAACCGCGCTCTCAAATGAATCTAAACCTTTTTTTTGTAGTATTTCCCGTTGATTGTGTCCTATCATCTTGAAATTCCAAAACATGAGGCAATTCGAGAGACTTTTAGTTAAATATTAACTCTATACTAACACTTGAACTATTTGTTCTAAAGGCAATCCAACTCACCAATTCATCAAGTTTGATAATTCTTTTCCAATTTTCTATCATCATTTTATTTTTTAGGTTAGTCTCGATTCATAAAATATAAAAACTCACCGGAAAAATGTCGGATACTGAAGTAGAATCAAACACCACGATTTCAATGTTAAACATTGATCAAATTCTACAAATCTTAGATGATGCATCTGTTGAATGCTTTGAATCTAAAGATTTCATCACTTTTTCCACGGTTTTGGATATCCATTTAGGCAACTTATCCATATATTCCGAAGATGAAAGAGTTGATTTGTTAAATAAATTGATTGAAATTTTCACACACAACAACGAATTACTGTATGAAGTTGGTTGGGATTTACCAGCTATTTTACTCTCTTTCTTAGACTGTGAATGCAAGCCTGCTGTTGCATTGAATGCACAAAAGACTACTGTTCTAATGTTGAAAGCAATTGAATTGTTGACCTTGTTTGGAAATCCTAAAGAATTGTTATTGACTTGCTGTGATTTGATCGGGAATCTAACACAAGGCGAGTCGCTCTCTCAAGATTTCATCCAGTCTGTCCCTCAACAGTTCCAACTATATTACACCGAACAGCCAATTAGAGTTTACATAGTAAAGTTCCATTCATTGTTGGAACTAATAAACAGTTCACTAAGGAAAAATAAAACAATCGTGCCTTCAAAGTTCTTAGGTATGGTTATCACAAAATTAATTAGGATGCTAAACTTAGATCCTAACCATTCGAGACAAATTCCGATCACAAGAAGGCTGTACACTTTTATCAGAGATTATACTCCACCTAATTTACCAACTGACAATACAAATGATAGCATGGAGGATCTCATGAAAGTTGTTGAAACAGAAAACTATTTACAACGTCAACTATTGATTTTGTTCTTTTCTGTTGTTGTCGAACATGCAAGTTATGGATTACCAACACAACTTTTGGCCCACATTTTCCCTAATATAGTGACAGATCCACTCGGTAAAGCTAGATACAAAGAAGAATTTGAATTCATGACGAGATTTGTTACACTGGGAATGTCAATGGATTTAGAGTATGATACTTTGTTCCACAAAGAGGTTGAAAAAGCAGTTGAATTGTTTGACAATTCCACCAAAAATTTGCAAAATAGTGAAGATATGTTTGAATTAGTGCTTGATAGTTATAACAAAGAAGTTGCCCAGTCAAATGAATCGTTATCAAATTCAATGTCAATCAATTCAGTCAGCTTTTTATTCACTCATGGATTGTTTATCGAGAATGAAAAATTCAAGCTGTGTAAATTTAAATTCATGGATTTGATTAAATTACAGTTGAGCGTTCTCATCCCATATATAATCCAACCTAGATTGATCAATCAAACCACTATTGTTTCATTGATGATTTTAACACTGAAATCGTTAGACGATTCAAGTTTGGCTGAATTGAATCAAAACGATCTAACGGATATTTCAAGCAGCAACAAGTTGCTACTTTTATCATATTTGCAGTATTTAAGTACACTGTGCTTGAATATCAATAGTCCATACTTGAATAGATTTTTCTACACTTTGCTGATCAAGATTTTGATTTCCATTGATGAACCTATAGCTTATGAGTTTTTAATCGATAGTTTGATGAGCTCACCAGAGTTAAACGGTTTAAAAATGAACTTGATTGGAATGCTTAGAGATTTGATGAAGATGACCAAACCAGTTGCATTACCAATAACCGAATTATCCAGCTTGAAAATTAAATCAGAAGATGAACAGCATCAACAACAACAGCAACAAGCTCCACAGTTACCGCCACGTTCATCATCATCAATCAAATACATCACATTAACAGAAGATAGATCCAATCAGTTGTTGTCGCTGTTAGCAGCAAGCATTAACGAAACGTTCAACCTTGATGAGAAAACCATTCAATTGAACGAATTGAATAGTGTTTTATCGTATTTGAATTTAATCAACACCATTAATAACTTCCCTGTTGATAAAGTTAAAAGTTTGATTAGCGAGTTGGAGAAGCTAGTTAACCAGTTCAAGCTAATGAAGGGTAAGACCAATGCTAGTAGTAATAAGGATGACGATGAAAATGAGGAAGATAATGAACAATTGATCAAATATCTAGAGATTGTTTCATTCAACATTGAAAAGACAAAAAAATTTTATCAACTTTAAACTTTTCACTAATTATATATATATAACTTGACTCTTCTGTATGTTTGTTTGTTTTTCTATTTTTGAATTACTAATTATCTGCATAATCTTGTTTAGCTCGTTGCTTGTTACGTTTTCGCTGTTTTTACAGTTGATTTCATTCCTTATTCAGATCATTTTTAACTTTTCAGTATTATCTCTAAATATAAATACATATATTCATATATACACAGCTTGGATCCTTCCAGAATAAGAGAGAGACAAGAACAAGTATAAGACGGATTCCAGTGGATGTAAAAAAAATATAATCTAAATACAGTGAGTGTGTTGTCAATATCAGGGTTTTGATGAATGTTGGAAACAGGGTTGTATCTTCATTATAAGAATACTCAGAGTGAGCTGAGATAAAATTATCATCATAAACAACACATGTATATGTATGTAAATCATATTTCTTTCTTCAACCTTTTTTTAAAAAAAGGAATCCATCGTGTATTGCTCTTGAAATATCCTATGCCCAAGTTAGTTTCAGTTCATCTTCAAATGCCGCTCGTGGTGAAAAACAAACAGAAAAAGAAAAATGAAATAAAAGGAAAGTGGATGATGAGAAGATATATGGTATTGTATATTTAGTATACATATCTCTGGAAATCATCACCGCATTGGATAAATAAAATAGGCAGTTAGCAGTTAGTGTAACGATACTTAGCTGTCAAATCGATCAACTAAACAAACTCCTGTTTGTTTTTGAATCATTCCTACAGAATCGACCAATTTAACAGCAGTATTGAATAACTACCGACTGTTTCTGTGCTAAATCATATTCATACTTAAAGAATTTTCATTTTTCTAAAGTACTTCTGCAACCTAAGGTAAAATAAAGTAAAACAAAATAAAGATAGAGGCAGTTAGAGAGGCAGTTGATGAAACTCATTTAAATAGTTGCAAATTTTCCTTGAGTTGACAAAAAAAAAAGGACCGAGTAAAACGGAGACGGGTAACTTGTAGCGTAAGCAGTGAGATAATCAGAATATTTAAACTGTTTATAGGTTTAATAGCCTCATACATTTTACTATCAATAGATGAAGAGAGATATTAATCATCCTTTTTATGAATCCATAGCTGAGTATATCAGCAGACTACAGCTCGATAATGTCTAATGTCTCATCTTCAGATAATAAGGATTACGAATGGTTACTAACGAGGCCCAAGACAGCTTATGAGTTTTTATCATTGGAGAATTTGAAAACAAATGAGATATCTTTGAATTCAATTAAGAAATCATACCGTAAAAAAGCCTTAATATTACACCCTGATAAGAATAAGTCAGCAAATGCAATAGAAGAATTTAGAGAGATTTCAGTAAGTTACTCGGTGTTATCGAATGTGGAGCTAAGGACTAAGTACGATCAACATTTAAAGAATGAAAAGGTAAAGATAAGAAATAAGGTCCTTAACGATGAGAACAAAAATCAGTTGAAAAACGAGTTAATAAATAACGAATTGAATCACTTTAAAGTGAAGAAGAATAAAGATCGCTTGAATCAAAAAATTGAATATTTAAGAAATCAAAACAATCAGTTGAAGAAATCCAAACTGAATGAAATCTTAAAGAATACCAAAACATCATTAAATACATATTCACCATCCGATACTGGTACTACCAATAACACCAAAAGTACAAACAAAGTTGTTAAATTATCAACCAAAATCAAGTTGAAATGGAAAAACAAACCACACTTATCATCATCTATAAATCCGGAAATAATAAAATCACTGATGCAAGTATTTGGAGAAATCGATTCTATAAATTTTATTCACGATGATGATTCAAATCATACTACGAATTATAATTATGCAAATATAACATTCCATGATTTCACATCCTGCATTTTATCTTATTTGCATGATTATTCCAAGACTGATAATTTATGGGATGAACTTGGCATGAGACGTTTAGCAAGTTTACTAAGATCTGTTAAATTGGTTGGTTTCAATAATGAGAAATTTGAAACTAGTCAGTTGAATTTTGATACTTATGTTGGATTAAGTCTTTTGAAACTATTTGAAAAAGATCAACATAAAAAACCAATAAATTAATTTTACCTCACGAACAGACTATAACAATTTTCATATATATATATAGGCCGCCCCCTTATGTTTAACCCTCCAATGTAATAATAACTAATCAGAATCAATTACAATTGTTTCTGGCGATCTCGCTTTATCTTTAATTGATGGATGTGACTTGTTTTTATCCTTTCTCTTTTTACTGCTTCTTAATGATTGACCAGCACCTTGGAAAACAACTTTCTTTCCTTCTGTTTCCTCTTGCATATCTAAATCAGCAAATTCATCTTTGTAAGGTTGAACAGGGTATCCAAAAAATAAGTACCCATCAGGTAGTATCAATGGTTTGATTGGTCCCGATAGATCCAATTCGATATTCTCTAGATTCTCTTGTTGTTTTCCTTTATTTATTATTTTCTTGCCCGATAGTTTAACCCCTTCACCGTCAAATTTACTCTTGTTGTTTGATGATTTCAACAAGTTTTCATAATTGATTTGTTTAGCCATCATACCTTTACCTTTCAAAGAAGGATTGTTAACTGCTTTTTCTTTCTTTAATTTATCAGCATCCTCTTTCAATTTCTTATAATCTGGTTCCACATACCCAACGGGAGGAGCAAAATCTGTTTCTAAGTCTGTTTCAATAATACAAATACCACTTGATCCTGATTCTGGTTTAGCTTCTAAAATTTTAATTTTGTAAGTTTGGTCATTATAATTCATCTCAATAACATCATCCACTGTAAGCGTTGTAAATTTTCTTAAAGTGTTTTCAAGGACTGCCTTTGGATCACTGATTTCCAAAAAATCAACAGATTGTGGTTCTAATTTAACAAATTGACCTTGAGGCAAATCTGCAGTTTGAATGTTCACCAAGGATCCTGGTTCGGCTTTGATTGTATCCATCATCCATTGTGGTAAATAGCATCTTCCTTCTTCTGCAGTAAATTCTAAAACACCGCTGTGGGTCGAAATACCACTTGCTTCTGACTTAATCTTGAATAACATGGGATATCTGATATTCAACATTGTTAATTTATGTAATGCGGTTTGTGGTAAAAATATCTTACCTCCATAATTAAAATCGTCTTTTCTGTTGATACTTGGCATCATTGAAATTGGATAGCATCTGAAGAAGTCTTCAAAAGTTTGCTGGATTGGAACCGAAAAGCCAAATTGACCAGTTGATCCTGCATTGAATCCACCGAAATTAGAAAACTATCCATGTGTTAGTAAAACTGTACTCATCGAACAGAAATCAAGAAGTGAGTAACTGGGACATACCATTATTACAGCAATTGATTCTGGGCTTGATCAATTATTGCAGATTGTGTGTAATTAGAGTATAAGTAATTGAACTAATTTTGCCACTCTGATAAGTGCATACATTCTATCAAGCTAAAGACGACAATTTGCATCAAGAAAAAGATATGTACAGGTTTCTGTGTGCACCTGCGAAACAAAGACCTCCCCACTAACAAAAACATAGATAAATAAAAAAATAAAACACGAAATGAATGCATAGATTAGTGTATACTGGTATTAGATAAGTCTGATTTCAGTTGATTGACCCACAATAAACTACATATATATACACCAGCATCAAACGTAATGCCATCGAGTAACGATAGTTTGAGCATTGATGATAATTTCCTTTTAGACGATGCCAATACAAATAAATTGAGAGACTTGATAAACTCAGATAGCGACGATCACAACGAGGCTGTCTTATTTTCAGACGATGACTTGTTTGATGACGATTATATCGACGATGAAAACCCAACTAATCCAAAGCAACAATTATCAAAATACAAAGGAAAACAAATAAGTGAGCATTCAAAAGGTTTGGACTCATATGACAATGGTGATGATGACGATTATGAATATAGTGGGGAAGAAGATGATGAAGAAGAAGAAGATTACGAGGATAACCATAACCATAACACTAGTTACGAAGAACCTAGCCCAATAGATTTTGGATTCAGCAGTGATGAAGATGAAGCCTTCAATGAAGAGGACATTGACGAAGATTTTGAATTTAGAAATGCATTAAGGGAAGCCACTAATTTCAAAGTTAAACCAAGGAAAGGCGATAAGAAGAAAAAGAAGAAAGGTGGATTAGCAGCATTAAGACGTAAAATCCGAAGAACTGAATTATCACCGGAAGTGAAACAATTGTTGAGTAAAGCTAACGAAGCTTTTGTTCGTAACGATTTACAAATTGCTTTGAATCATTATTTGGAAGTTGTCAGATTAGATAAAAACAACTTCAGTGCCTACAAAACGTTGGGTGAAATTTATAGACTACAAGGGAATTTCAATAAATGTTCCAATTTTTGGCTGTTGGCTGCCCATATCCATTCGTGGGATTATGAATTCTGGAGAACATTGGCAGAGCTATCTGTTGAATTAGGACACAAGAGACAAGCTATGTATTGTTACACCAAGGCAGTTTCGTCAAGTAATCACACTGATTATGATTCGATTTTTGCAAGAGCTTGTTTGTATAGGGAAAGGGGACAGTTCAAAAGAGCGTCTGATAGTTTACAAAAATTGAAAGCAATTTTACCAACTGAACCAAAAATTTTCAGAGAATTGGCAAAAGTGTATGTGGATGAAAATAGAGTCAACGATGCTATAACAATGTATAACAAAGTGCTAGAAGAAAACATGAAATTCAGAAAATTGGGGAATAAGAGTGACAAACCCGATTTCAAGACTATCAAGTTTGATTGGTCTGAATTGAACATTTTGCTTGAGTTATACGGCAAGAAATCTGCTTGGGTATTAGGTATCAAAACTTTAAGACAATTGTCAAGATGGATCCAAGGTAGAGAAAATCAAACGTTTTGGGATGAATCATTTGTGTCGGATCCAGAATTTGATGACAGAAGATTTGATTCAAACAAATTCAAAGGTTTGTCAAACGAGGAGAAATTGAAAGAATACCAATTACCGATTGACATTAGAGTGCAATTAGGTTCATTTAGATTGAATTCCAAAAACACGAAGGAGGCTTTGATCCATTTCGAGAAAGTTTTGGATCAAAACATTGAAGAGACTGCTGATTTGTACTTGAAAATTGGAACTGAATTAGAAACCTTTGGACTTTATGTAGAGGCATTAAAGTTCTTATATCCCCTTTCTTACCTTGAAGAAAGCAACACACCTGAGCTGGTTCTGTCGATCGCTAAATGTTTGAGAGAAACAGAAGAATTTGAGCTTGCAAAAGAGGCCTACATAAGGTTGCTAGAGTACGACCCATCAAATGTTGAAGTTAAAGTAGCATTGGCAGAGGTTTGCTTCTATTTGGGTGAAATGGAGACCACTGCTCAATTGTATAAAGAGGCTAAACAGCAAAGATCTAAAGAAAGAGACAGTGCGAGATCCAATTTATTGATGGATGCTGAAAACTCATTCGGTGATGAAATGGAAAATGATATTGATGATGAAAACAACAATGATGCATTAAGATTGTTGTCAAAAGAGCAGCAATCATTAATTGCGGAGTATCCAGTGACAAAGAAAAGTAAAAGAAAAAAGCCGCAAATTGCATCCATTGAAGAATTACATTCAAAGGAAATGAAGTCAACAACTAGAATGAGGGAACAATATCAAAGGTCAGTTAGGTTACTTGAACGTCTAGAAAATGATGATCAACTTTCAAGTAAAGATAAGTCATCAATTGCATCTATGTGGATTGACCTTGTCTCTGAATTGATTGAAATATTCTCAACATACAGATGCTTTTTTTCCTCTGATAGAGCTAAGAAGTTCAACAGTGGGCTAAGAAGAAGAACTGCCAAGTTAAGTATCGACCAAAAGTTATCAAGAATTCCTTATTTACAAGATGAAATGGTTCTCTCAAAGGAGATGGATTCTGGTAAGATGCCTGTTCCTGATGAAATATTCAAAGGTATTGTATTTGATGATTGGTACGATATGTTTATGAAATATTCCTTGATGATTGCCGAATATGAAGGTAACGTTGAAGATGCGATTCAAATTCAAGAAATTGCCAAACATGTTAATGTATTCAAGCATAAGGAGTTGTCAACAACGCTTGTGGGCTTGTCTGTTGGTTTGAAAACAAGCGACCCTACAGTTATCATGAACCAAGTAAGATTTTTGATGAACGATTTCCAATTTTCACTGCCTGCATTGAAGGCTTTCATTGCTTCTTGTTCACCTTCACAAAACTTTTACCCAATCTATGCAGATGCACCAAATCAAAAGTATATGTTGAGACAAGTCAAGGCACATGATTCACTAAGGGCAAACGGTAAGGAAATTACAGGTATGGCTGCCATTACTAATGCGGTCATTGATAGATCCAGAGATCATCCACTGTTGAGTTATATCTATTCGTCTTTGCTATACATGAACAGGTCTTTCAATCCCGCACTCACATATTTAAACAAAATTTATAAAGACTTCTCTAAAGACCCATCGATCTTGTTCTTGATGGCATTGTCACATTTGCATAGATCAATGCAAAGAAAATCGATCAACAGACATTTCCAAATTATTCAAGGGTTAACGCTAATGCTAGAATATGTGGAAACAAAAGATCAAAATAATAGTTATGATCTAATTGAAATCAATTACAATCTTGGCAGAACCTTTAATTTACTGGGATTGAATACATTGGCAGTTAGCTTTTATCAGAAAGCGCTGGAGATTGAAGTTGAAGATAAAAAATATGATTTGAGACTTGATTCTGCCTATAACCTGTGCTTAATTTACAGCTACAGTGGTAACTTGAAGCTAGCTGATGATATAATGACTAAGTATTTGACCATTTAATTGGTTCGTATCCTCTTTTTTCGTATAATAGTCGAATAAACACAATTGTAATTCTTTTATGAATACATAGAACGTCGCTGATAGACGCGTCGAGAAAGTTATTTTTTGTTTGAGCGTAACACTCAATTTTCTTGAGCAAAAAGATATTCCGAGGGGTTCTTGAAGACCCGATCTCTAAATAGGTTTGCAATATTTGATCCAACTCACGTTACCCTTCACTTTGAATAAGGCAAAGATAAAGTGAATTGAGAAGTACGTTCAGCGAAATTAAAAAATAAAATGAATGATGATGAAATTGATATCCAATCATTGGAAGTTCAGGAGAAGCTGGAAACTATAAAATCCAACATCAAACTCTACGTTGATAACTATGACATATCAAAACTACAAAAGGATCTTGATAGATCAAAAACTACAAAGACAAGCGACAGCAATGTGGATCTACACTCAATAAAGTACAAAGAAATTGATTATATACAGCAATTGGAAGTTTGTAACAAGCTCTGGTTTATCAATGGATTGATTAAAGAGTTAAATTCATTGGATATGTTGAGTCCAAGCAACGATGATTGGAAGTTTGTTGATTTTGAATCTTCAGTTTCAAGCTACCTTAAATTGAGCAATAAAACATCAGAATTAATAAAGAGTTTAGAAAGTAAACCATTGGGTCCGATCAAAATTATTAATGAAATTTCTGCAAAATTGGAGTATTTTGAAGAAAAGTTGGAAGAATTGACTAAATTATACTTAGATGAATTCATTAAATTTGAAAATGGTAATATAAGATATGAAAATAAACTGAATGATTTGAGTTTCAAAGAATTTATAACCGCTTCCAATGATTTGTTGGATCTTAAAACCAATAGTGAATTGTCAAAATCGTTCAAAATCAGTAGAATTTTCAAAGACTGGTTAAATATGGTGATAGATAAACTCGACAACAAAAATAAGACTGTTCTAGCGTACAGTTCAGATTCAATTTCAATAGATATAGTACCATATGATCCAATAAATGATGAATCAGAGTTTTTTGAATACATCAAGTCAATTGAAAACATTATTAATTTCTTCAATTTGTTTATTGATTTTAATCCAACAACTGATAAATCATCTTCGTTTACTTCATTGAAATTAATAGCTTCAAAAATACTTTTAAACTCATTGAAGTCCAAAGTTTTCAGCAGTTCCAATATTTATCCATTGATTCTAGATAATTTGAGCAATAATGAGAATAAGTCAATTATTAATGAGTTACGACTAATCTCAACTCTATTGTCACAAGATGGTTGGTCTAGAGATAATATTTGTGATCTGGAGTTTTGGATCGACGATCTAGTTAGTTATTGGGTCAATCATCTAGTTGATAAGACAATCAACGAGATTAAAGAGCTATCGATAGATTTGAAGTTATCGAAACTAGGAAAATCCAAAAAAATGAAAGATGTTTTCGGTTTTGAACACCTGATAGTAAGGGAAATTGAAATGGGTGGTAATGAAACAAAAGAAGCTAAAATTGAAGAACCTGTTAAACCATTTATTGAGAGAAATGTCACTGAAGATACATGGAATGCCAAATGGAGTAATGATGAAGATGAAGGCGATGCATGGGATGACGATCTGGATGTTGACTTGGATGCTCCAGTGACCTCTAATGAAAGTTCAGAGCCTACAGTTGAACAAGACGATAATGACGATGCATGGAACGCCGAAATTGAGCTTGATCTGGAATCTTCGATAAAGATGAAAAAGTCCCTTCCACTGGTTGAGAAAGATCATGCTGCTGAAGGTGAAGAAGATGACGATTGGGATGCATGGAACGAAGAAGTTGATGACAATTGGGAAGAAGACGGTTTGAAAGTTGACAATAACTTAGGAGTTAAGTCTCTTTCTTCACACAGCAAAACTCCAACCAACGTGACAACATCTACAGAATCAAGTTCATCGGATTCAACCATAAGTTATATGTACTCACAAATACCTGAAATAATGAGTGGATTAGTGAAGAAGTTCTATCAAAATTATGAAGATTTGAAAACTAATATGTCACCAGAAAACGAAGGCAAATTAGATGAAGCTGAATCGATATTTAAAGCTAGTTTGAAAAAGCTGTTGATTTGTTATTTTATGATTATTGAATTGAACGTTACAGAATTCTACTCGAGCCCAATATTATTTTACAACGATTATAACAAATTATTAGAAGATGTCTCCTCAACTTATGGAGTTGATCTAAAATCATGTTTCAATATGAGTTATACGTTTGTGAATACGTTAACTAATGATTATATCAATGAACTATGCGATATCATCAAACCATATGAATCAAGCTTGCTTATGGATAATTCAACGGATTCAGAAACAAGAGACAATGAAATTGCTGATTTGGCTACTGGATTAGAGATTTATTTTGCCAAAATTGAAAACAGTTTGATAAGTAATAACGGCATTCAACTAAACAAGCAGTTAATCGTGAGCATGATTCTAAAAATTTCATCAAGTTTATTTTCAATTTTGAATTCCCATTTATTGAACAGATCTGAGATTGGATCAAATGAATCTGAACAGTTATCAAAGTTCATTGACACTGTGAGTTTTATTACACTGCAATCACATCAGCCTCAGCATCACCAATCAATAAACAAAGACATTTCATCAAAGTTATTGAAGGTTCAGTCATTCCAAAAATTAACACAAGTCAAACTTATTTTGGAAAGTAATTTGAAATCGATCTTGGATCATTTCTACGATGCTAAATTTTATGATTTGGAGACAGTTGAAATTATCAGTTTGATTACAAGCTTGTTTGTTGATAGTGTCAACAGGCAAAACGTTATCGATGAGATCAAATCCATAAGAGACGAGCAATAATTTATTTATTTTTCAAAAGTGTTTTTATATTTATAGATTGTATAATCTGTTAACAGCATTTTAATAATATTTTTTTTAATTGTATGTATTATCAAGTTTGGAATAAAATAACAGGACTATATATGAAAGAAGGGGAAGTATTAAATATGAGTAAGAAATGCAAGAAAAACGGTAAACCAGTATCGTTAACACATTTTCTTCACCCTTACACAAAAAATGATAAGAAAGGGAGGTAAGAAAGGGAGAAAATAAAGGGAGAAAACACAAAAAAAAACAAGCAGGCACTAGACTAAAGCAAGTCAACTAATTGATTTACCACTCCAATTGTGAGCCTTCAGATGGATTACTTCCTTGACATTCAATTTTGGAGCATAAGGCTTCTAATTCTTCAGCTTCTTCTGAGTTACCCTTACCACCGACCCAAGCAGGGTTGATTTCTTTACCGGCCTTGGTTTCTAAATCAAAATGTCTTTTAACCATTTCCTTAACTAACTTTTGGTAATACAAGACACCCTTTTCTTTTAATGGATGTAAGTAACCAGTAGAGTAAACACCTTGGTTCAAGTTCTTTTGAGTAGCAACACACAAGTTGTAATCTTCAAGTTCAACTTGTTGTAAGAAATCAACAAATTCCTTCTTTTTTTCATCAGCTAAACCCTTCTTGGTGTAAATATCGTACTGTAAGATAGTTCTGTTTGGAGTAATTGGTAAAACTCTAATGGTGTACCAAGCTGGGGAGTAGCAGTTGACACCGTTAGTTGGGAATAAGTAACACCATAAACCGTTGAAGGATCCACCAGGGTTTTCCTTCTTTTGAACTGGCTTAGCTGGAGCAGCCTTCTTCTTACCAAAACCAAACCAAGATGATTCTTCATCTGGATCAACTTCATCAGTTGGAACAGAAATTTCTTCTTCAACAACTTTAGCATAGTGTCTACAGTAGTTACCCTTTGGAACCACCTTGTAGGTTTCCATCTTGAAAGCAGTGGCTAGACCTGGGTGGGCGGTTGGGCAATGGTAACATTCTTGGTAACCATCCATTAAAGTCTTCCAGTTGAATTCACCGTCTAATTCGTAAGACATGTGGTATTCGTAATCATCAAAATCGTATTCATCCATTTCAGTTTCTAAACCGGCAAAGAACTCTTCGAATGGGATAGCATCTTCAGTGTTATCAAAGTTAATGTAAACGTGACCGTGCTTACCAACATGGCACTTGATTTCAAACAACGAGTTAGCTGATGGGTCGAAACCTTCAATTTCGTTGAAATGTGGAGCCTTTGTTAATAAACCATCGGTGTTGTAAGACCAACCGTGATACTTACAACCTAAAATGATGGAAGAACCCTTTTCTTTTCTAACAACTGGGTAAGCTCTGTGTCTACAGACATTGTGGAAAGCCTTGATGTCACCGGTCTTTGTTTTGATCAAGAAGAAGTTCATACCTAATAATGTGAAAGAATAGTAATCACCGGCCTTCTTAAATCTGCTGCTGTGAGTAGTGAATAACCATGATCTTGAGAAGATGGCTTTTTTTTCAAAATCTAAAACTTTTTGAGAAGTCCACCATGAAGCTGGTAGGGTGTGTTCACCAGGTAATAACTTGTCTTTTGGGTTATCTTCTGGTGGTGGAGCTGGTTTGACGACTTGTGCAGCGGACATTGTTATAACTATTGCGTAAAATTAAGACTGAACTGTGATTTAATCCTTTGATTTAATCCTTTGATTTGAATTGAAGAGAACTAAAATTGGCATAAACAACATTTTCGAATTGAATAACTAAGAAGGATAATTGATCATATTTATATCCTTAAGATTGAATACTGATCAAACTGATCAAGCTGATTAAAAAGACAAGTCTTTGTCAAATGATAAGAGGTTTAAAGGTAAAGTACGGAATTTTCCTCCCCAAAAAGGAAACAATTGAATATGGGGAAATTAAAAGATAAATACTCTTGTATTTTCGTTTTTCCCCCTCGAATTTTAATTTTGTCCCCGTGAGCGCAGAATACTTACACGCTGTGTGTCGGGGAAGAAGGTGTTTATTTTTCATAGGTCGCCTGGGGAGAGAAAGATGATAAAAGGAAAACGGAATTTTCGATCTGGTCAAAATTGCGTGAGGCGTAGGTTACCTTCCCGATTAAGGAATTTTTTAGAGTACGATAAGAGTTGATGACGATAGATAGAAGATAGAAGGAATTGTTGTGACTGATTTAATCGTAAACAAAGAAAGAAAGAGAGGAAGAAGCTGTGTGAATTGAAATAATATCTTTGGATTCCATTGTAGGTCTTTGAAGGTCATCGATACTGTCAAAACAGAGAAAGTGGTCATTTGTATAGGTATAATGTAAGGAGGAGCTTATTATGGTGGTGGCCAAAAATAATAGAGATGATTTAAATTACCCAATTGCAACTACACAAATTGTCAACTACATTCCTATTGACACAACTTTCAAATTCATTAAGTTGTTGTGACTGTATGTATATTCCATCACTGTTTTCGATTTACCTTGATACGAAATACTTCACTTATTTTGGAATATCAAATACATAGACAGATCTTTATGAAAAAAAATGTCCCATCAAATCACAAACAAATACAAACTGTATTGATTGTTTTTTTTAGTACCCAAGGAAATACAAACTCTCCAAAAATAAAGGTACACAAAACTATTAAGCAGTAGTATGAAACTTATTACCTTTTTTGAACCAAACATCAAATAGTAAACAGCTTACTTAAGGTTAAGTCAACCTCCGATCTCCAATGAACATCATCATCGTCGTCACAGTTTTCAAATAGTAAAGATAAACATCCCCCTATTACAGAAAATTCCGTTCCAGTTACTATTTATTCTAAGCAACCCGAGGAAAAAAAAATGAAACTAATCTCAAATTCTGAAAACGGAAATAAGTTTCCATTTGGTTCCTTTGGCTGCGGCTCATTGGCACAAACCTAAAAAGTTGCACAGCCCTTGATCTTTTTAGTTGATATTGAAAAATAAATGCAGGATATAAGTATGCTTTAGATTGTGCCTTTTTAACCTCATTGTTTTGTTATACACAATTGCAAGGTTTACTCTTTATACTATACGGAGGGAATTAAATATTAGCTTTATATGACTCTATATAAATAAAGAAAATATACACACAAAGGTGGAGGGAGAAACAGGGTTCACAATTCATCATGTAACTTACTTAACAATTTTTTGTTTCCACCAGGATAAATGACTTTATATTCGATGAACAAATCACCAAATTCATCAATTGAATTACGAATTGGCATACCTTTATGCTTAATAACTTCAACTTCACCATCCAGTGTGATTTCACTTGGTTTTCTTTTAATTCTAATTGAATTATCATACGAATCCAAAAATGGTAATTCTCTTTCCCAACCACCATTCAATGACTCTTTCAAACTTATCACCTCTGTACGGTATAAATTGTCTCCTATTCTTCTGTACCCGAGATTACCTTTACTTTTCGATTCTTGAACTATAACTCTTAAATCACCAGCGATCCAATCAGGTGATCTATCAGACTCTCCTGCATAAACTTCAATGTGATCTCTTGTAGTACCAGGTTCTAAATGTATGTTGTACTTTCTGGCTGTTCTTTCAACACCTTCACCTTTACATTTCTTACAACGGTGTGCAATTTGTTTACCAGTTCCTTTACAATGTTGACAAGCACTCTCAAATTGTTGGAACATACCAGGTCCCAATTGTCTCTTCATTAACACTCTACCTTGACCTTTACAATTTTGACATGAATGGAACTTGCCATCTTGTGAACCTGATCCTGAACAGGTTGAACAAATATCCTGCATTTCTAATTGAAAATCACTGTTGACACCATTGTAAAACTCTTTCAATGTGAATTCAATAACTGTTTGAGTATCTGACCCTCTTGGTTTACCTCCTCTACCCCTTTGTTGTTGTCCACCACCAAAGAAATTAGCAAACATATCAAATGGATCATGATGTCCGCCACCTCCTCCTCCTCCACCTTGTCCACCTCCATTTTTTAAACCTTCTTCGCCGTATCTATCATAAATGGCTCTCTTTTCGGAATCCATTAAAACCTCATAAGCTTCACCAATTTCTATAAATGCTGTATCATCACCGGAGTTTTTGTCAGGATGGTGGATTTTGCTTAAGTTTCTATATGCTTTTTTGATTTCTTTTTCATCAGCATCTCTTGGAACACCCAAGATCTTGTAATAATCAGCCTCAGCAAATACCGATATCACTGATGCCAAAATGAATAATATAATAGAACACTTCATTATTATCTAACTGTATCTACTATATGAACTTCTAATGTTCTAATCTTTTAATAGTTTTACAATTGACTATGGATGTTTCGATACTAATACACTTGAATGGTTGAACTTTAGTGATCGGGTTCAAAAAAGGAGTTTTCATATAGTATTTCAACAAGTAATGAGACACCCGCCTACAAAAACACAAAACTTTGTGTACACGTAAACTTTTGAAAAATAGATTTCGAAGTCTCAAGAAAAAAAAATCCACAAAACAAAATCGTCGGTTATTAACAGACGCGTCGATTGTTTATTTGATTAAAAAATCGCTTATACGAAAATGCCCACTATTGTTGTCACCTTGTAATTAAACGCTAAATATCCTTCATTTCCTCCAAAAAACACATCCCTTTTTTCAAAAAATAAAAAATTAATATATTCCAGAACACCACTGGTTTGGTTTATTAAACAATATTTTGCTACATAAATACATCCATATGACAATACAACAAACAAAGTAAATTAATCATTATAACTCATAATTTAACAAATTCATAACACTTTTGAAAAAAAAAAAAGAAGCATAATATCGGAAATCTAATTAAAACATTTTCTTTTTCTCAAAGGTTTAGTTTTTGGTATCAATATCAATTACAAAATTATGAGATCACTCCCTCCACCAAGGTACTCAAGATATAGAACTATTAAAAGAATATGGAGATCGATAATTAACTTACTTTCAACAGGATACCTATCCGACTCCTCAGTATTCACCACAAAACGAACCAGGCACCAACCAACATCGACGTCAACATCCAATGCCCCAGCACCAATGAGGAAAGCTCTTACAAAATCCAAATCAAACGGGTTAACAAAAATCAGAAGATCAAGAATAACACAAAAGCCAACCTCTCGATTACGATTCAAAAATAAAATATCAAAGCTGTTAATGAATGAAATAAATGATTTGAAAATAGACATGATTGAAAATATAACTACCAATAATAGCAGTAACAATAATGGGTTGATGGGTGTTGGAAGTGGGAGCGGGAATGAAGAGTTGATTGCTGGCCTATGGGGTTGGATGACGATGCTTAGTGCTTGGAAAAAGGCACCTGTTGGAGTTGGTACTGGCAACGTTAATTTTAATGTGTCGCTTTAAAAACCTAGCAAAAGAGAAGGAGAAAAAACTAAAGTGATGTCAGTTTGGTCTTTATGTTTTTTATTAATATTTATTTTAGATGCGGTTACAATATATTATGCTGGTATTATATGCTAAGGATGATGAATATAATATTGATATAAAGATTTATACATTTAAGAGACTCAAATTCGTATTAGAAACGCAGGATCACAAGACCCAGGGCAGCGCTAGAACCAAGAGCAAAATAAAAAGAAATATAACCCTAAGATAAGAAAAAAATATTAAAAGGCTGATTCAACGAGTGAAAAAAGTGAAAGTGTATAATAGCATTATAAAAACACAGAAGCACACATAGCGAGAGCTATAAACAAAATAAAATAAAAAGAGACCCAAAAACAAAATATATAATAATATTAATATATAAACCATATTGATGAAGAAAAGAAAGAAAAGATTGAAAAACACAAAGTACGAATGTGAATGAATGTATATAAGTCTCATACCAAGTTGGAAAAAGTTTGTCAAAAGCGATGAATGACAAATGTATTAAAATAAGTCAAATCTGAATAAGGAAATAAATAATGAATGTTATACTGAGGATGATGATGGGAGGTTTAAACGCCAAATTTCAACCAATCCCAATCACCAGACAAAGTTTCACCCATTTGAGTGTTGTCTGGTTTATAACCGGCCGCGCTACCTAGTTTTTGAGTTTGATGGTGAGACTGCTGTTGTGGCCGTGATTGTTGTTGATGTTGTTGTGCTCTAGATTGATATTGAGACTGAGATTTTGATCTATTTATTACCGGCTGAAGCTTACTATATTGCTGCTGATATGAAATCTGTGGGACTGAAGAAGAAAAGTGTGATTCACCAACATCACCAAATGATCTTTTCTTCTTGTTATTTATAGATTTATTATTGGCGTTGCTGTTGTTATTAACAGATGATGCATTTGGTACGTTGTTTAATGGTCTAATGACACCATGTAATTTGAAAAATAATCCACAAGCATTGCATAATAATCTATTGTCACTGGTTTTACGCCAGAGAGGAGTAGTTGAAGTGAAACAGTTTTCACAAGTTGGATGTTGGGAAGGAGTGGTCATCAGAGCTGGTGCAACGGCTAAAGTTGAAGTTGATGAAGAGTTTGTTAATGATGACACCATTGGCTTTGATGTAATACTGTTAATGTGGTCTTGATTGTTGCCGCTGTTGAAGTATATATTTGATGGTACTGACTGGGATAACTTTGGAGTTTGGACTAGTACAGGTGACGATAAAGAGGAGGTTGAAGGTCCTGTAACTGGTGGTGAAACATAAGGATAATTTACAGCATCGTTATGGTCCAAAGAAACTTCCAATGTGTTTATATAGTTATTCAAGCTGTAATCAGGGTCACCATTTTGTTGTTGGCGATCAGCTTTATTTTTTCTATTAGTGGTGGTGATGCCGGCAGTGTTGTTATTATTGGCTGCTATTGCTAATGAACCCTTGTTGGAGTATTGATTGTCTTTTGAACGTTTTTCCTTGTCTTCACCAACAAGAAGGATATCATCATCGAACTTGGTGAAATCCTTTAAATCGTTGAAATTATCATCAAATTTCAAAAACGATTCAATATTAAATTCATCGTTTGAAGAACCTCCGTTATTATTAAAGCTAATTGAGGATTTAGATAATTTTCTTTGTTGCACCTGTTGTTGTTGTTGTTGTTGGTGCTGTTGCTGTTGCTGTTGAATATTAGTTGAATTTGAATACATTGAAGATTGTTGAGGTAAAGCCGAGAAAATTGAAGTTGTTATTGAAGATATCGAATGACTTTTTTCTTCTGGAGAAAAATAATCATCGTTTGAATACGACATTTTAATTGGGTCATTAGGAAGGTCAGCAGACGCCGTCTGGTGTCCGTTATAATCAATATTTATTGGATTTGAAATTGAAAATATGGATCCATGATCGGCTGAAGAAGTTGAAGATCTTAGGTTATAGTCAGACTTACTCAAAGAAGAAGAGGTTGCTGTCGATGTTGGTAAATCTGGGTTAACACCATATTCTTCTTTTGATATTCTTCTGATATGTTCAATGTAATCAAATTCTGGATTATCTGGACTTTTCGTAGGAGGAATTAAACTGTTTGAATCGTGCTGTTGTAACAGGGATAAGTTATTTGATGAGAACGTTCTTGACTCTTTGTTTGAAGGTTTTTTTTTCTCAACTTTAGATTTTCTTTTGATTGCATCTATACTATTTAATCTCCAAGACAAGTTCAAAATTCTCTTGTTATTTGGTAATAAAGTGTTTTTGTTGTTGAACATTCTCCAAATTTGAAGAGAAGAGTTATCGTTACTGTTTAATTCATTTTGCACTTCTTGTCTTAAAAGTTGTAAAGGAGAGGCTGTGGATGTTGAAGAAGATGGATCTCCAGTCCTGGAATTTTGGAAACCAGAGGATGTGAACATTTATTTTTTATTGTATGGGAAAGGTGATTTTATTCTACTTTAGTTGTTCTTAATTGAATGATATATGTTATTGGTATTTGTATTGTAAACTAATGAGTAGTTAATAAAAGGTGTGTGTGGTTTGCGGGATTAATTATCGGAATTTTGTATTTTGAATAAGAACGAGCAATTGTGATAGCAATATTAGGTTGAATAAACCAGTGAAGAAAAAAGCACACAGACAGGTGAATCTATAGTTTATATATGTGTATATGTGTATATATATATATTATCTTTTTAAGTATGAGGTGTATATATATATATATTAGCTAAGAAGAAAAGGAAGAAGTCGGATTGGTTTAATTAGAAAAAAAAGCCAAAAGGAGATGATGATCGATGAGCACTTGGAGGGAGGGAGGGCGTAAATAATTCAGAGAATAAATCGAAATTATACTGTTAATTGATTTTTAGAACAATACAAAATAGAAGAATCGGGATTTTAGTAATACAGTTTTATTTGATTGCATTGTGGAGTCGACTGTATGGTGCAGCGATACCATACGATACCATATAAATATAGTATAATATAATACGAGCGATGAAGTTAGAGATTGATAGGCGAGACTGATAAGCGAGAACAATAGATCTTGTTTAAACCAACTCCAACGGGATTAATACAAACAAAGGGATGGGGGGGGGGGCGACATAACTGATTGGGCCGGATTTGATTTGACTCACTAGGCGGTTTTTGTTCTTTCTTTCTTTTTCTATTGAAGGGTTCAGCCTTGTCTCTCTTTCTTGCTCTTTCTTCTTTCTCTCTGTCCTATACAAGGCCTTATTTACCTTCCTTCCCAACAATCACGGAAAACATACCATGGAACCAAGAGGAGGCAAGGGAACCTCACCTCACCTCACCTCATTCCACGTCTACCTGTCTTCCCCCCCTTGTGTGTGTGTGTATTGGGCATGATGCGTTGCATATAGTAGTATTAAAGCAAGTAAGTATATATATAGTACCTAGCAGATGTTGTCTGTCTACTACTCAGCCTCAGCATCCTATTGGTTGAAAAAGGTTGTCAAACAGTTGCCAAGCAAAACATCCCGTTTTTGATTAATTACATCTATTGTTTCTGATTTTTATTGTCGCAAATCTCTTATTGTTTCAATAGACGCGCAATTGGTTAAGATTTCAGCGCTCCTTAGTTTCCATTCCTGTCTGTCTCTAATTTCTTGATATATTACTCCCCTTGGCCCCCTCTTCTCTATATACGTATGTACTATTAATCTTAACTCCTCTCACATTTCCGAGTATTTACCAAATAAAATAAAAGAAACACCGTTAGATATTTAAAATCGTGTATATAGATAGCTACACTCTCCATCTATTCTATTCTACAAATCAACTATAAACTGTTTGATCAAATCATAACTGGCCCATTGCACAGCCATACTTGGAATAATCTTCCACATATTAGCTCCCCAGCCTTTAAATAACCCTTTATAACCTTCTTGCTTAACAATATTAACAAGGGCACTAACAACGCTAGAATCCCTTTTCCCACCACTACTACCGCTTTTCACCAACGTTGCAACTTGGAACCGACGTCTTAAGATATCCATTGGATAAATCAACGATTGTCCAATACATCCCGATAACCCACCAAGTACCAAAGTTGCCAATGAGTTTGGCTTTTTCTCAAAGTATAATGTATAGTTCTCTTTTAAATTTTCAAAAATTGTGAAATTCAATGCAACGTACGGTGCAACACCCAACGAAGTTGGTATTATACCTCTATACAATGCTTTCAACCCACCTTCATTCCTATAAATTGTGGTAATCGACTTGAACATCCCTGGTGGTTTTTCAGTTGTTGTATTACTATTGGCAATGGTACGTAAATTACTCAATGATTTTGATGTTTGAATCGACAATCTAGTTTTGACTAAATCCATTGGATACGTGAATAAAACTGATAATAAACCAGCTATCGAACCAGCAACTAATTTATTTCCTGTACTCAACTCATTAGTGGTTGGATCCTTTAAATAAATTTTCAATTCTTGGTATACCGAATACTGTATTGCTGAATATGGAAAAATTCTAATACAGTTTATACCATTACCTCTAAACAAACCTTTATAACCTTCTTCCAACCATATCTGATAAATGGTTCTTAACGTTCCCTTGTTGTACGAAGTCTTGGAATTTGAATCTTGAACTTGGTATAGCACTTTCACTCTTTCCATGGGTGAAACTGCAGTTCTCGCCAATGCACCAGCTATACCTCCAACAAGGAATGATAAAGTCGGCTCTTGTTGGAGTACTTGGATGCTGGAAGTCAAGATGGAGAACTTCTTATCTAAAATTTGTGACTCACTATTCATGGTTTTATAGGTTGATTGATGAAAAGGTCAGTATGTTGGTAAAATTATAATTATTCATTCATGAACAAGACTGTTTGATTGTTATTAAAAACACAAAACACAAACATAGGACCTATAAGTGTATAAATGTATGAATGTTTCTGTTTGTGATTGATGAAATAGATTGTGAGATCTCGAGATTCATGGAAAAATTCTAAAAATGTGTTTTTCTTTTTCCAATGAATGAATATATTCATATGCACGCGATTTGATTTTTTTTTGATTTTTTGATGTTTTTTTTTGGGCTTCAAGTTTCGCCTGGGGATTTGTTTTGCGTCGATCGGAGAGAAGGAGACACAATCAACAACAGTACACGGGTGTATGTGCTTAATTATCTATACCTCTTTGATTAAACCAAATATATACAACGCTAAACATTAGTGTATAACTGCCACATATGCAATGCACCAAAAATACTAGTTTTTATTAGGCACAGAATATTTCACATTCAACCGGTAGATATATAGATAGATAAAGAGTAAAGTGTGGGGTAGACGCGACGCGAATCAATGCGGTTATAGGATATAGCGTCGATTTCCGGCCAGAGCGGTGGCATGTTTACAATCATTTTATATGCAGACATACTCACACAAATAAACATCTAATATTGGTTTTATAAGTATATATTATGGTGCAATGCACTAATACCAGTATGATGAATATAAACATTTTATTTTAGTTTCGATATACAAGTTTAAACTACTGAGTAACTATACGGCGGGGCCATATAATTGATTTTTTTTTCTCCGATAAAATATCGACGACGATCGACGCTTCTTATTTTATGGAAATACAAAATGGGAACCATATCAGTAAGTTTGTTCATATACATACTCCGAAGCTATATACTTTCAAAATAATCAGCTATAAATACTATGTATATATATCTAAATAGTAATATGGAATATCTTTCTAAGTACTTATACTCGTCAGTATATACAAGTACGGGATAACTTTACTGTTGTTGCTGACTAGCTATATAAATCAACCAACAAAAAAAAAGTAGTCCTATTTGGCAGATCAAGTCCCTGTGCATACAAATTAAAAAAATCAGAATCTGAATAAATGTGTTACGGTATTCAATATATGTACTCTCGGTAAAAGCCCACAAACTAAAACATATAATCTAACAAATCTAGATAATGTCCATTTACCATCAACACTAATACTAATAACAGCAATACCTAATAAAACAGAGACCTCAAAGTAGATTATTTTGATACCGATAATCATAGGAACAAAATCATTGTTATCGTGCGTACTTTTAAGGATATCCTTAGTTTTAAAGAGTCATTTATTTTTTGTCCAGAACTGTACTCCCTCTCAATAAAGATACAAATCTATAGCTTATTCTAAAAGAGTGTACCTGTCAATTATAAGTTTATGAACAACCAAAAAGAATGGATCAAGAGTTAACTACGGATACGACCTCTTTGAACTCTATTGATGAATTAACATCACAACAATATCATACATTGATAAGATCATTTGATGATGAATTTATTGGTTTCAATACAAATATATACGAGCTGGACAACGACTTTTTCGATTTTCTATACTTTTCAATAAACAGTTTAGAATGGTACGATCAATTAGATTCCGAGATCCAACAATCCGAATATGAAATCAAGAAACTATTGAGTAATTACAAGACAAGAAAGAATATATTGGCCAAATCGAATAATTTGATAAATTCCAAGATAATATCAAACTTTAATAAGGAACAGGGAAAAGGAGATGGAAAAAATAGGGATGGAAAATTCATGGATTTGCAAGGATTGATTTGGGAAAATCATTATCAAAGATTCAAGTTTATTAATCAAAGGTTGAAAACGTTTAAATCGTACACAAACTGTTCCAACTCAATTAAATTAGCATCAAATAGTATAGATTTTAAGTTGAGACAAATCAACAACACGTTGTTTGAATACAAAAGTTTTTTCACTGTACCAAAACCGAAGTTGATCCATTTTCAACTAAGGAATCTTATCACAGTGATTAATAAAGATGAAATTTACTACTCTATTCAGAATGAAACTGAATTTGAAAATCAAACAACCGCCAACAGCAGCCTGAGTAATAATACTAATACTACTACTAATAATAATAATGGTTATGACTCTTCAAATGGTTTTGAAATAATGAAGTTGAACACAAAACTAAACACCATCGAGTCAATAGGCAAATTGAACGATGATTTTAAAATATCAACATTAGCAACATCACCAAGCACACATAACACCAATTTCATAAACGTTGGTTCATCTAGTGGTTCTATTTTAATTCATAATTTGAAATCACAAGAAAACCAATACTTCAAATTAACTAACGATTCAGACGGTATAACAAATTACATACTTGCATCAAGAGTCAACAACCAAAACAACGATTTAGCCATTGCTTCAAACGATAAGTACATTAGGTACTACGATACTTCTAAAAACAAGATAGTGGGTGAATTGAAATTTGAGTATCCTATGAACTGTATTTCTGAAAATCCAAACAATTTTAATGAGTTGCTATTAGTTGGTGATTCACAATCCTCTATTATTGTAGATAGAAGAATACAGCAAACAAACAATAATGTTGTGGAAAGTTTTAAACATCATTTTGATTATTCATTTTCATGTGATTGGAACGATATCAATTTATTAGCTACAGGAAACCAAGATGGATCAGTCAGATTATATGATAGAAGAAAATTAAGCAATAGTTTAATCAATTTATCAGGCTTTCTAAATGGTGCGGTTAGGAACTTGAAGTTTAATAATAATAACAACAAAAACATTCTATCCTTTGCTGAATCTATTGATAATGTGTATCTCGTTGATTTAGACCACTGTCTAAAAAATGGGTCTGAATCACCATCAATAGTGAAAGATTTTTCGTCAGATTGTCCATCATTAAACATTAGAAAGACCAAGAAACGATTCGAAAAATTAAACGATAACATGAATTCATACTATTACTCTTCGACTGATTTGAAATATCAGAACATAAACTTTTTTGGGAAAGTTACCGGATTATCATTCAATCCCTCAAACGATGAATTCGGTGAAGTGTTGACCCTTGGGATAAGTAATAATAAAACTGGCGGGATCTTACAATACGAACTGAACGATTTTGAAAATAGTATAAGTGATGGTGGTAATTTTGATTGGCTGTGATACAACTTTATTACGAAGAAAAGGATAGGAGAGGAGGAAAAAACTTTGGGTTCATTGAAAGAGAAACAAATGAGGTAATGGAATTCGGTAATAGTATATAGGAGATAAAGATGGTAGGATTGGGTACAATTATGTTTGAAAATACTTTTACTTTTTAAGTTTACAATATTAAATATTGTACATTCATTCAAAATATTTAATGTAGACGTAATGTAATGAATTATAAAAGGAAAACAGCAAGTTAAGTAAACTCGTTAACTCGCTCATTCCCACCTGACAAATACATATAATTTAACTCCGATACCATCACCAACCGATTTTATTTATCATTGGCAACAAAACAAAATCAACAAAAATAAACCCTATGGGATCCATTTTATATTTTAGTTGATAACAGAACCACTATTAACTTTCTTACCTGTTTTAGTAATAGCTTTCAAAACTGTATCGTAATCCAATTCAGCCTCAGTCAAGACATCAACAGATTGTTTTTCTAACGATATATCAACTTTTTTAACACCTGGTAATTTATTCAAGACTCTGTTAACGGCATTGGAACAACCGGAACATGACATTGTGACATTGAAATTATATTGATGCTCGGACATGATTAATTGTAATTTGTTGTTGATGATGCTGTTGTGTAATATGCTCAATCTAGATCTAAAGAGAGAGACATTTATTTATCTTTTAGTGAGACAAGAAAATGGTCTCTTTATAATGAAGAAGCCACCGACGAGAAATTTTGAGCCAGCCAGCCAGGGGTCGATTATTTCTCTTTTCTCACGACGCAGTACCACAGTAACCTTGACGGTTATATGCACTCACGTGATAAAGAGTGTATATGTATCTTGTTTTCAATTATTCCTGAATAGAAATTGCAAATCATTTTACATAACTGGCTCCTGAAAGTAAACAATATAAGTGTTATTGTTAAAAATCTATCTATAAGGTAAGAGGTTGAAAGGATAACACACATAATATTGTTGAAAAAAGACATAGATCCACTATGACTTATAAAATATAGATGTGGTATGAATCTTAGTAAAACACTATCCAATCTTGAAAGTAAAAACAGCATATCTATATGCTTTAAGATTATTATCGAGTATCGGACAAAATAGCCCTTGAAGAAAACTTTAAAAAAAAATCGACTAGAAAAAAGCACCAAAGGAGCAAGAAATGAGCAAAGAATAACTATAAAGAATATCTGAAACCAGTATTTTCCTTATCAGTCATATCTTTGAAACCATCAATGACAGCGTTTTCTTCAACTTCACCTTCAACCTTACCATAAAGTTCATCTTTCTTCTTATTTTCCCACATTAATGCAAGTCTGTAAGCAATACCAAGAGCCATCATACCTGCATAAGAAACGACAAGACCAATGATACCACTGACATACTTTGGAGCTTCATTACTGTAGAAGATATTTGCACCCACAATGTTACCAGCAGCATAGAATGCAAACCAAATAGAGTTACTAATGGTACGTTTAGTTTGACCAGCAACATTTGCATTCAAGAAAATCCATGATAAAATGACAGGACCTCCAATGATATACTGAAGCCACGTACAACCAACTAAGGCCCATTTATGCTTTAAAGGAATGATATGAATACCGATTAGACCAGCCAATCCAGGAACACATAATAGAATAAATGCATAACAACGAGTATTCTTGACATTGAAAATAATAAAACCAGCAAAGAGAACAACAGCTAGTTCAATAGCACCGGTAGGTAACTGCAATATAGTAGCATTGATACCTGAGAAACCAAAACCTTTAATTAGAGCAGATTGGAAATTAGAGGAACCACCATTGATGACACCACATCCTAAACCAACTAGTGCATAGAAAAATGTCTTTGGGTCCATGCATGCTTCAAGAATTTGATACTTCTTGAATTTCGTATTCTTAAGACCCATATGGTTATGGGCAACTCTTTCAATAGCAATAAGCTTTTCCTTATCAGTTAAGAACTTAGCATCTGCAGGACTTGATGGGCAGAAGTAGAGGAAAATTGCACTCCAGACAAGATTCAGTAAACCGATAGTTAAGAAAATTAACTTCCATGGTTTCAACGAAGATTCAGTTGCATGACCTAAACCATAAGAAAGTAGAGCACCAACCATTGTTGCCACACCGTTGAATGACAAGAAAGTACACATTCTTAGAGGTTGTTCTGTTTTTGTGTAGAAACTTGAGTTAATTAGCATACAAGATGGTGAAATACCACTTTCAAATAGACCCAACAAGAAACGAACAACAAGGATACCAGCATAGTTCGTAGTAGCAATGTGACACAATAAAAGGATTGCCCAAGTGAAAATCATTATACCGGTAAATTTGGCAACAGGAAATCTTTGAATCAAGTAGTTCATTGGCAAAGAACCACCTAAATAGGCAAAGTTGAAGATACTTGCGACCCAAGAATAACGGTGACCTGTTAAACCTAAATCTTCTTTAAAAGAGTAAGCAGCAGCATAATTTAATGATAATTTATCAAGGAATTGCAAAGTGTAAGTAATACACAATAATGGAATGATACGCTTGTCAATTTTTCTCAAAATTCTTTTGTTGTTTTCTTCAATTTCTTCAACAGTTAAATCTTGGGCTTCGGTGAAAAGGTTGAAACCTTGCGCAGCATTCTTTTGAGCGATATCGAAGTTTTCTAGTTGTTGGGAAGTTATGGACCGAATGTTGTTCAACTTGTCATCACTGTTGGTAACAACAACTTGAACATCGTTCTTCTCAGAGGTGGTGGTAGACATTATATTAGTATTATTGGGTTTGATTGTCAAATCGAATCATCATTTACTTCAGATAACATTGGAAAGTTGGGGAGATATGCAGCTGTATTTATACTTGATCAAGAAACTGCCATGTATTAGATAGATGAGCTTATCAACTGGCTTATCGAAGAAGATCCATCGTTTAATCGATTGCTGTTGGGGGACATTTTCATAATATTATTCAAGGTTTTTTGCAGTTTCGCACATACACTGCATGCATATTGGTGTATACACCACCACCAAGGATATCAATTGTGAGCCTTATCTCCTTACCTATTATCCGTCATGTCATGATGACTCAAGACAGTTTCTCTATCTGTGTATGAACCAAATGTATAAATAAATACATGTAAATTTCGTATAGGGTTCCTATCTCTGTATAAAAAAAAACAATAGAAACGAATACAACAACATCTTATAATCAGACGATTACTTCCAAGCTTGTTAATAGTTGACCCTATTTACTAATTCAAGGTAGATCCGCTCCCAAACGTTTTACAAGAGATAGCCAGGCCGAATAGAGTCGTTTTATTTATCTACCTGCATGATCCACGTACATTTAGATGTAGCATGATTATCGTTGAAACTCGTATAGCTGAGAGTGCTATAATAGTACTTCCCAATCAGGAATCAAGAATTTCAATAACTCGATAGGGTACCGGGTACCTTGGAAAAATTAATCGATTATTGTGGCGAATTGGCAATCTGTAATTAGGGTGAAATAAAAGGTCAAAAAAAATACCTCTTACTTTCTTCGAGAGCCTCACGACTGATTGACACGTTTTTACTATCTACAAAAACATCCGATCATATACCATTTAGATAATATAGAGAAGGATGCTCACAGTAAAATGGATTATACTTTCGTTCGTGGGTTTATATCGAACATTAGAAAAATTCCCAATAAGCACCACTGCCAGTTGACTGTGAACCCCCCAAAATTTGCAAACACAACAGATGCAACATCAACTTTAGTCTGGTTCATAAGGTATTTAAAACCAGCAGGCTGCTGTTATAACAATTTCTTGGTATCAAAATAGTGAATTTATCAAAGGAAATAGAAATGAATTGCTTCCAAAAGCCTAACACATTACAATGTAAATTGACTAACTAACTATTCACATTATTATTATTCCGGGCTGCCAATCCAACACGCATTTCCGATGCGTGGGTTTTTACGTGCTACGCAAAAAGTACAATCGGTATCCCTGCATGAGGCCCCGGGGAGAGCCAAGATTATTAGATAAGATTGATGATTGGCGCAAACATGCTTTCTCTGGAAACTAAAACTCTTACTTCCCAATGCGGAAGTAAGATTGTTATCTTTAAAAAGAAACTTAATCCCTTGTTCCTGAAAATGATAATACCGAAAATAGTATTTCAAAACAAAACAGTCTGAATTGGGATATAACAATTTGTCTCTTAATAAATTTGGATAAAAGAACAAAGGCTTTAATAAAATGATCCAACTTGTCAATCTAATATATATTTGGAGCTTGCCTCATCTTCACTTTAGTTTTAGATGAAAAATTGGTCGGATAAAAAAATCATAAGTTTTTTAACTCTATTGATACAAGATATAGTAATCATACAGTTTTTCAAACCAATTTAAATCAAATAATACATATCCCTTAAATATATCAAATTAATAAACGATGCCATCAGCAAGCGAATTACTCCCATTAAAGATTACTCCAGGTCGTTTGATCGGCACTATTCATGAAACTTCAACAGCCTTTGGTGCTAAAGGTGTTTGGGGTCCAAATCCTACAGATACCGGTGTCTGTAGATTAGCTCTCAGTGACGAAGATAAGGCTGTTAGAGATTGGTATGTTGGCCAACTAAAATCACTCGGATGTGAGATCCGTATTGATCAAGTTGGCAATATTTTTGGTGTTTACCCAGGTAAAAATGAAGGTACACCAATTGCTATCGGTTCCCACTTGGATACACAACCTACTGGTGGAAGATATGATGGTATCCTTGGTGTTCTTGCTGGTCTTGAAGTTCTACGTACTTTCAAGGATAATGATTACGTTCCAAACTACCCAATTGCTTCAGTCTCTTGGATGAATGAAGAAGGTGCTAGATTTCCATGTAGTATAATGGCTTCTTCAGTTTGGGCAGGAAACCTTGGTTTAGAAGAATGTTACAACTTTAAGTCCATTACTGATACCACACCTGTCACAGTGAAGGATGAACTAACAAGAATTGGCTATTTAGGCTCAACACCTGCATCATACACTGGTAACCCAATTGCAGCTCACTTTGAGCTTCATATTGAACAAGGACCAATCCTTGAAGATGGTGAAAAAGAAATTGGTATTGTGGAAGGTGTTCAAGCTTATGTTTGGTATAATGTCTATGTCAGAGGTAAAGCTCAGCATACTGGTACTACTCCTCTTTCTGCTCGTAATGACGCAATGTTGACTGCTTCAAAGATGATTGTGTTAGCTAACGAGATTGCTCATAAATATGATGGTTTATGTTCAATTGGTACGTTAAAGTTGGAACCTGCTTCTGTTAATGTTATCCCGGACTATGTTCATTTTACTCTTGATGCTAGACACAAGTTAGATGAAACTTTAGCCAAAATAATTGAGGAGTGTAAAGAAGGATTCCAAGCCATTGCTGCTACCCCAAACGGATCATCGACCAAAACTGGTTCAGTTGAATTTGACCATATCTATACATCACCAGCAGTTCACTTCAACGAAACATGTATTGAATGTGTTACTGATTCTGCTACTAAATTATTCGGTGCAGAAAAAGTCACTAGAATCATCAGTGGGGCTGGTCATGATTCCTGCAGTACATCTACCCGTGTTCCAACTTCAATGGTGTTCATCCCATGTAGAGATGGCGTCAGTCATAACCCTGAAGAGTATAGTACTCCTGAACAAGTCGAAAATGGTTTTAAAACTTTGCTAGGTGCTGTTGTCCGTTACGATGAACTACGTGGTGCTGGAAAGGTTTGAACTGCTCTCTGAAACATGCATTCAATTTTTATCCATTCATTTAATTATTTTATAATAAGCTCAGTATTAACTTTTTTCTTTTTTTTTTAAACTTTTTCTTCCACATGTGTCTGTCTATATACAAAATAAGGTTTCTTTTAATTATTTTTTAGTCTAAGTTTAACATTCAAAAGTGGTAAAGTAAAAGAGGACATTAATAACGTACAGTTAAGCCATCTTTATAAATGCAAATACTAGGTGTACTATATCCGAATCTAAATTCTGCCAAATTTAATTTCTGTTGGTGAGCGGACATATCAGTTCGCGGAGAGGATCATGCACCCAAAATAACAAATATATCAGTAGTGTGCATTGTTATAAAAAAATATCAATCAGGCTTTTAGAATGGTTATTGCAACATTAAAGAGTCTGTCTTTTGATTGTATGGAAACCCGAATATGGAAGAAAATACTTATGTATCTACTTTTCAAGATGGACAAGAAAATACCAAAGCAGTTGATCCACCTTCAGTACCTTTGAAAAGAAAGTACAACAAAAAGAGAGCGGCTGGAACTTTTGAATTTGTTGGAGTGAATGCCAGATCGAGGAATGGTTGTATGACTTGTAGAAAGAGATCGTGAGTACACCCTTTTGTTTTCTCATGCGTTTTCAATCACCGAAAAATGTACAAAATATACTAATGCTTAAACAAATAAACATATCTATTTCAGGAAGAAATGCGATGAACAAAAACCCATCTGCGGACTTTGTACTACGAAGCATAGAACTTGCGAATGGCCTCACCGTGGTACAGGAGGAATCACCACTCCTCATACAATACCATCAATACAAACACCTTCAGTTACTTCTACCTCATTTACAGCTCCTCAACTGGGTACTTTAGTGAAATCAACACCAACTCCAAAACCAGATAGTTCACGGAAATCAGTTCTGAAGAAAGCTATTCATGTGACAACGTTCCCTGCTGCAGGCACTACCAGTCCAACGATATCTGCAGTTGATTTTGATAAGCAACCCACTGGAAGCCAACTTCGAAACAATCGACTTATGGGTATTAACGTTCTAACGTCTGAAGAAATTGAAGAGCTTGATTTCACTTCTAACCCGGAGCTGAACGGGGTTGATAACATCAGACGGTTTTTAAACAATACAGATGGAATCAAAGCTGCAACACAGAAACTTTTATCAAAAAGAAATGTGAAAAATCAATTAACGGACCAAGATATTACGGAGAAGTGTAAAAAAATTGACTGGTTAATGACAAGAATTCATACTAGCGGTGCCAACGCCTACGATATTGGTTTGATAGCTGAGTTTTGTAAAGTTTCTAAAGAACTGTGTGTGTTTGATGCTCGACACAACACTCTATTAGAGGTTATCCTTCCCGAAGTGTTTACGAGCCACCTGCTAATGAATTCACTTGTGGCATGGGGTGCTATTTCTAGGAAGTTGAAGTTTGATCACTTGTTGGAAGAAATCAAGTTGGAAATTCAACGTTTGATTGAATCAGAATCCATTCAAGAAAGCAATTACTTAAATCCTTTATTGGTATGTTTGCTTCTGTCTCGAGCTTTTGTTCTTGATGGAGAAGGTCCTAATATATGGTACGAATTTTTGATCATTGCAAAAAAGATAATATTAAAGTTTGAACTATTAGACAAGGTTGATCAATTGCCCGACAAGACTCGGTTTTTACTTGGTCATTTTTGTCTTCAGGACTTGCATTCATCAGTCTCATACTACAAAGGGCCTCTATTGAATCACCAAACTTGCGAAATGGTTTTCTCAAATGCACACTGTTCTTCTGAGTATCCTCCGTTTGATTGTTTAGAACCATTATTCCCTTATATGGGCGAAGTGATTGAGTTAACAAAGGAGTCTCGATCAGTATACGAATTACTTAAAGACCCTAAGAAGATTCATAACTGGGTGTATACAGAAAAATTCAACATTATTTTGTGGAAGGCAGCCAAATTAGATCAACGAATCCATGAAACGCACCCTTTAAAGAAAGACCTGGGCACAATAAAGATTGAAGAATTTGAAATCAATCTTTCTCTATATGAACTATACCAATTTTCGATTCAATTGAATTTACGAATGTACGTGAGACGGTTACCTCCAGTAGTTCCAGAAAATCAAATATTCTTGGTGAAGTTAATAAATTTGCTCCGATTTTTGGTTAATTCCTCGGTTCGTAATTCTTTATACTATGCTTTCTTAATATGCGGTATGACTTGCGTTTTAGGGTCTGATCGAGAGGAGATTAGACAACTTTTGAAGAACTATAAGAAAGTTGTTTACAGTTCTTCAAATATTGAGAAAATTGAAGCTATCATTAATCAGAGTTGGGAAAGGAATCCTGATGGTCTTCTGTGTATTGACTGGTTTGAAATAACTAAAGAGTTTGGTTGGGTAATGAATCTCAGTTGATGAGATATCTTTGTCTTTTCTAAGAAAATGAAAACCTTATATCCATGTTATAGAAATGTAGAGATTATTACAATATTTTAGAATGCGAGTGTTATAGAGCCTCTTCTTTCTAGTAAAGAGCGACCGAGCACTTGTTCACTCAGTTACCAATTTATCAGTGTGTATGTGTAGTACGTAAATAAACAGTGAGAGGTTGATATGTATTTTATCCGACTCAACTTAATATTAGTGTACATCGTCCATAATTCAATAATTTAAGCTTACCTATAATATGAAAAAGGATGAACGTATAGTAAAAAAGTGCTTTTTCAAATTCAAATCAGAATCTAATAGTAAATCATTAACAACAGTTTTCAATTTGTATTCAAATAAATATCCGAAAACAATCAATAATTTTCTGAGATTATGTGCAGGTACCACCACCATCAATAGCACTAATCAAAACCAGGAAAGCATACACACGCCAATTACATACAAAAGATCAAAAGTGACTAGAATAATATCACCTGAATACATCATCCAATGTGGTGAAATATCAAGCAGATCAAATAAATCAATTTTGAATACTGAAACGTACGGTAACTTTATTGACAAAGAAGAATACGATAATTACATTAACTATGAAACAACAACAACAACAACAACAAATAGCGTATATAGTTATAAACGGGGACTGTTGTGTTTAGTGTCTGATCCATACCAAAATCCATTTTCCAAAACAAACTCAAATTTTGAATTTTTCATAACGTTGATAACATCAGAAAGACAAGAGATTATAAAAGAGCTTGAACAGTATATGGTTATTGGCGAGATTGATAGTTCAATGTCTAGTAAGAATGAACGGTTTAAAGGTGTTGATAGATTAACTGAATGGTTTAACGTAGTGTCTGTGGATGATGATGATAAACCATCTGAGAATTGTTTTGTTTATCGATGTGGAGAATTAGTGAAGATTGTTAATAATAAAGAAGAGGGAAAAAAAGAAGAAGCAGAAAAAGAAGAAGAAGATTACAAAGCTGAATACAGAGAGAGAGTCGAAGATTTTAAAAATGACGGTAATGATGATAGTGAATTACCGTTATCATTTAAAGATCAACAAGAGGTTGTCGCTGATCAAGACAGAGTGAATGCATTTGATGCATTGTATGGAAGGAAATCTACAAAGAGGTTCTCATCGTTGAAAACCACTGACAACAAGAAACGTATTAAGAAATAGTTGAAAGATATATAAAAGGTAAAAAATTTTATCAATTTATATCAATATTGAATGAAATTTAAGTGATAATAGATATAGGTAGTATAAGCTGTACAAGAGATCATGACCGAAGAATTCAACGCTTTAGCTCGTTAAACGGAGATACACTCTTGTCAATGAGAAAATAAGATAGTTAATCTAACATTTATCTATATTCAACGAACGTTCTAAAAAACATTCATTGATTCCAACTTTCAAGCTTCATTCATAGATTAATATATAAAGCGACGTTAGAAAACAAATGTGATTGTATTAAAAATAAAAATCTTCAAAAGAACAAGGAAACAAGAGTCTTGACCAAAGAAAATGATTTTTTTCTCTCTTATAGTTCAACTGAACAGGCATATTGAACTGGAAAAAAAATTATCCATCAAAAAGTTTTGTGTGTGTGTGTATACGTGCGAATGTACATAAATGGTTGATGATGACATAATCACTAATTTCTGATTAGAAAAACTATTAAAAGGTGGGTTTGTTCTGTTAATTAACGTTTCTATTAATAGCACCATTTTTATATTAAGCTTCGGTTGGGACAAAAAGTATTAGTGTCAATCAATCACCATACAAGTAATATTGTATATATCTTTTCAAATATAGAGATCTCTCCTTCTTATCATTAACTTTCCAGCCGTGTTGAAATATACAGTCACATACATAAACATAAGCATAGACACAAACATAGACATGAACATACATCCTCATTATTACTCACTAAGTCAGCCTTTCCTTTATCCTCATTATTTTTTAATTTTTAATGGTTACTTTTGTCTCGGTCCGGTAGTTTTAAAGTATAATTCTTTGTTTAGTTCCCCCCCCCCACCCACTTCCTTTTTCCGGATTAGTTTCATGTTTAATTAAAAGATTTATATATGAAAGTGATGTAAAATGGATATAACTAGCTGCCTATTCTTTGAAAGTTCTTTTCCATCCTCCAACATATATATTATATGTATATTCTCACTATCAATGACAGTTGTATATGTATGTGTCTTGAATGCTGTTGTCTCGGTTTTTTTTTTTCCAGCAGCCGGCGAGATGGTTGCCTGGTCACATTGCAATTAATTAATTAGCTTCCGAACCAGCTCAGTTCAGCGATCTTAAAACTCAGCCAGTTGATTTACACATCCTCTCTATCGATTGCCCTTTAGTAAATACAAATTTCTGTATATATATACAAATATATTATACAGTAACAATCATCTACGCATTTCACTACCGTTGTGTGTGTGTGTATAGTAATTTGCCAGCCAAGCAAACAAGCGAATCGGCGGAGGGAAGAGAGAAAAAGGGGAAATGTTCGCGCGCCTCCTTTTTACAGCATATAAAATTCACACCGGGCACAGAACACAAAATCATCACTAACAGAGAAAAAAAAATTCTAGTGGAGGAATGAATCCATTCATATAGATATAGACTCAAAACTCTCTCTCTCTTTACGCCTTACTAAAAAACTTGGTATAAACTACTGAGTATTAAAAAAAACTCCATCAAACATCTTCTTGCATATACACAACTATTTTGAACATTCCACCCTGTCAAACTCTTCAAATTCCATTGTTTGCTAACTCCTTAATTTATCTGTGTTAAAAGTCATCATCGTATCCCATCTCATCCGGTATATTATTATTGACTTATAAACATCCTACTTATAAGTCCGTTTTTTATCCATATCCATCTCCTTTTTTATCCAAAAAGAAGTTAAAAGTTGGTTTCATTTCATTCATTGATCCTTTGACAGTTTTAAAAAAGAGAATTTATAACAACAAATAGAAAAAAAACTATTGATCTCTTTTTTATCCATTGATAATATAAAGACAACTCCCTTCATTGAAACCGAAATAGAACAACTTCAAAAGACAATTTAGATTCAAAAAAAAAAATACTAAAAATAGACACACATTGACTATCGTTTAGACATTTGTACATATTCTTTCTTTTATTCTGTTCAAAAATGGCATCTCGTTCCAGTATTTTAAGTGTTGGTAGCCATCCAAACCTGGCTTTCTACAATTGGAGATTATTCAATTCAAAAACTTGTGACTTGACACTTGTTAATTCAAATAGTTGTTCTTCAAATAATGAATTGAGCAACTCTTTCCAATGGTCTTCCAAACAATTTGGTAATTCAAGGTATGCTCTATCCAATATTTATGACAATTTCGATGATTATTTAAAAGTGACAATGAATAATGATTCCCCAGTGTCCAAAATTGATTTCATATTTGTGTCAGCAACTTCTTTACAAGAATTATCAACTTTTTTCTTAAAACTAGCCAAATTGATCAGTGCCCAATTATCTATCAATAACATTCCAGCAATTGTCATTGAATCAACCAATTTTGTGAACTTGGAACCGTTCATCAAGATGTCTCTACAACTAGATACCGAAATCCCAATCTTGTCAATTATGTCCGATTATGATATTAGATTGATTGGTAACAACAACTATCAAGTTTATCAAAGTAAGAAGGAATCGGATTTATTGTACATTGGTAGATCCGGTACTGATCAAGAATACACTGCAACAGATATTACTTTAATTAACAAAATTTCGGATTTGTTTGAAAGTGCCGGAATTGATGTTTATAAGCTAAGTACCCCTGTTGAGTTCCTATCATACCAGTGGAAATTTGCCTTACCTAAAATTGCCGTTGAACCTTTATCGATCTTATTTGAGAAACCGTTCCCTGATCAACTACAAGAACAAATTTTGGCAAAACCATTGATCAGTGGTTTGATTTTAGAAGTTATTACTGTGATTAAAACCATGGGTTGCAAGTTGTTCAAATCTTATGATAGTGAAACCTCTTTGTTGGAAAGGTTATGCCAATTGTACTCACCTGTTGAATTAAGTGCCGATTTTAGAGAAGCTCCAAGGTTATTCTACGATTTTTATAATCAAAATGAATTATATTTGGATTTACTGTTACTACAACCAATTTTAATTGCTGATGATTTCCAAGTTAAAACGCCATACCTAGAATTTTTATACGCTATGATGACTCAATTCAATACAAACAATTTATCAAATTTGTCAAATTCAAATTCAGTCTTTTGGTTAAGAAAAAATTCTGAAAATGTTAGAGAACTCAAGCTAAATCAAGACAATCTAGCAATTCAAAATGCTTTGAAAGAAAAAGAATTGAAGCAAGCTAAAGCCAAATTGGATAAACCAGATCCTGCTCCAACCCATGTTGTTCCTTATCAATCTATGCCAAACTCCAACTCGGTTCCAAACGGATTTTCTTCTCAGCCAGATTATCAAACTTCTCCATCCAAGCAATTACAGGTTGTTCAATCAAATTCCTACAATTCCATCAACCAGCAACAACATCAACAACTTCAAACAAGAGATATTCAAATGCAACCCCCACAGCAACAACATCATCAGCAGCAGCAAGGGCAATATCAGCGTAACGGTTCAGGACAAAGTCAACATCAACCACAACAATCTTTGGACAATGATTTGGAAGAACTATCTGAGGTTGCCCATGCTTATGTTTTGGCTGAACAAACACCACCAGTTACTAATGGTCCTCAATTACAACAAGGTTATCGACCTAAACCAATTCCAAGTATATACAATCAACAGCAACAACAGCAACAACAACAACAACAACAACAACAACCACAACCACAGCAACAACAACAACAACCGCCACAACAACAATACGCTAACCATGGTCCAAGATCATCTCCTAAATACGATCAATACGGCAATGTCATTCCATACCAACAACAACATCACAACAACAACGGTTTCCCATCACCAACCTACATTGCTGCACAGAACCTTCCACATGGTCTGCCACCTCAAGGTTTACCTTCTCATCAACCAATCTTTCAACAAAAATTGCCACAACAACAACAACAACAGCAGCAGCAACCATCAATGGGAAGACGCAATCCATCAATTCCAACAGCTTATACACAAGAAAATCTGGCTTTAATCAACGGTTCAAACGGAAGAACGTACACCATGCAATCATCCTACGATCAATCCAACCAATCAATAATGGGTCCTGATACTTCATACGGTTCAATGCCAGGTGGAGGCGGCGCTGCTGCTGGTAACAGACAGTTCAAGCCAACTTCAAGAAAGAATAGAAAATCTACAGCTGGGGCATTGAATTTACAGTTAGCTACAGGCGCACCTGGTGAAACCCGTGGCATGCCATCTCGTCATTCCATGATGCCATCGTTATCGCAACCACCAAACTCAATGCAACAACCTTATCCACTGAGACAATCATCCTCAAGTGGGTTAGTTAGCATGATGTCAAATATGAATACTGGCGGTTTTGTTCCAAACGGTAACAGTAAAAGACCTTCATTGCCAAACGGTCTGGGTATAAACGGTGGTCCTGGTCCTGGTCCTGGTCCTGGTCCTGGTCCTGGTCCTGGTCCTGGTCCTGGTCCTGGTGGTCCATATGGTGTGTCTGCTCAATCTGGTCAATACAATGGTCAACCTCAACCGCCAATGAACTCTTACCCCTCACAAACTCACTTAGCACAACAACAACAGCAACAACAGTCACAACCACAGTTACAACCACAACCACAACCCCAACCCCAACCCCAACCACAACCACAACAGCAATTCCAAACTCCATCACCACATCATCAACCGTCACAAAGTGGTTCTTCTCAAAGTAACGATTCAGTCACCGGTGGTGCCACTGAAGGTAAAGGTATGATTGCAGTTCCTGAAGCTACACCTGCTCCAACACCTGCTTATGTCGTTCCTGTTGCAGCTGAAAAGGAAAAGAAGAAGAAAAGAGGATTGTTTGGTAGAAAGAAGTAGAAAAAAAACAGTATTCTTGTTCATTGTATTCTGCATTTTTATTTTGTTTTTATTCTTGTTTTTGCAAAAAAAAATTAATCTTTTTCTGTTTTGTTTCCTTTTTTTGAGTTTTATTGAGTTTTCCAAAATAGTTTGTTTCCAGTGTGTTTTTAATTTGAGTTTTATTTTTATATTTTTTATATGTTTTGTTTTTATTTTCATCACTTGTTTTTATTTGTTTTGTATGTTAATTCAGAGTTTAGTTTTCCTGTCTTTTCTTCCCCAATTCTTCCCTCTTCTTTATTTATATATACTATAGTGTGTTTATTTTACAGTACACAAATTTTCTGTTTTTTGTGTACTACTATTTATGATAGGTTAATCATTTTATGTTCCATATGTGTATGTATATATACCACCACACTTTAATCCATACAATTGTCCAACTACTTATTTACTCACTTTCTTCTCTACTTAACTGTTGTAGAAAACAACCCGTTTTAATCCTCAATCAGACAATATATCGGCACAGCCTTCAAAACCTCACCACTTCAAAAAGAAGCGAGCTTGGGAAACGTTTACCCCCACTCTTACTGCCGATAATTGTTGATCTCAGACGTTTTCTTTGGATAGGTATTGTTGGTGCCCTATTACTAATCTATATATTTACTTTATCCTCTTAATCCTTTTAGCGACTCTATAAATCAGATTCAATTACCATCAATATTATATAAAAAAACCAACAGAGTCTTGTTTTATAGAATAACTATGATTACAGTCAATCAATTAATGGCATGCTCAAGACCAACGATAACAACTAGGTTGTGTTTAGCGATAACAACCAAAAGCAAAAACCACACATTGATCTTATCCGGACCATTTACATCTCCATTCGCAACTAGATATATGGCAACAATTACAAACAACCATCAAAAGAACAACAGTAATGGTCATATGGGAAAGAAGTCGAAAGGTGATAATAATGATACAAACAATCATAAACGTAACGAGCAGATACCAGTACACAATCATGCTGTTGGTGAGGATGGTGATGATCATGATCATCGGATGAATAAAAGCAACGGTGATTTAGACATAAATTTAGTTGAGATGAAGAGAAAACCATCTGGTAATAAAATAAGATACTCTAATATTGGTAGTGAGAGAAAGATACGAGATTCTGGACCAACTGGTTTGTTCAATTTGACTAGTTCTGTCAAAAAGAACCTTGATAAAACACCAAGTATATCATCATCACCATCCTCAATACAGGATAAGAACAAAAATAAAGAAGCGAACTTGGATCAACCAATGGGATATCCATATTTTGCCAAGTTGTTTAAATCCGAATTGATAAATTTAAAGAAATTTATAGAGAAAAGGCAAACAACCGTTTTGCAAGATTCCGATTTTCAATTGTTTAAAAAGTTGGTTAAATTCGATAAATCAATCAAAGATAAAGAAAAGAATATCTTGCTGTTAACCACTTTGAAAAGAAATCCAAGCTATTTGAAATATTTTTTGAGTACTGAGTGTAGGGTTGATTTAAGGAATGTTGCTAATCACTTGATATCAGAAGATGGCAATGCAGTTGCAGTGTTCGATGATCCATTGATCAATGATCAAACTGCCAGTATCACAACTTTTGGACATACTTTAAAGATTGAGAATAATAGTAAAAAGGTTGAAAATGACAGTAACCAGCAAGACAACGTTGATAATAAGATACGGCAAGAACAACAGCAGCAACAGCAACATGAAACTTTTGGAGAGATTTTATCAAAGACAAAGTTGAACAATACCGCTACCTCCAATATTCCATCTTTGGATCACGGTAAGAAATCTCCAACTTTAGGGGATTTGTCCAATACAAGTGCATCATCTACCTTTACTAACACAACAACGAGATCTCACAACACTGGTTCATTTAATGATTTATTGGCATCATTAAATAAACTACAAAGATTATCAACTGCTAACAATCCATTACCAAAAATGACAGATATGACACCAATGCCAACTTCAGAAAAATCCTACCATTCAAAACATTTAGATTCGTTACAAGTTGAAATGGATGCTAAGAAATTTGAAGATTTTTTAGCAACTGCAAAATCAGAATACGATGCAAAGGAAAATCAAATGTTCAAATCTGAATTAAATTATGAATGGAGTAAAGAACAATTGATTGACGATCCGAAAACTTTAGAAAATAAGAATTTCTTCACCCCGATTTTAATTCCAAAAACTATCATTCCAAGTAAACTGTTCTTACGGAAGTCAGACCACTCAAGCGATTTGAAGATTGATTTATTCCCAAAAAATACTGATCATTATTCAAGTGATGGTGGCTTAAGCAATTTTGAATTTATAGTTTTGTTCAAAGACGCATCAATGAAGAAACTGAAAACATATGATCCAAATAACAATGAATTTATTAAATCGGATAACCTCCACGAAAAAAATATTTTCAACCTAATGTCAAATTTGAAAAACCCTGAACTTTATTTGAAGAACATAAATAGATTATTCAACAAGAAATGGGAATTGCTTGATGGTGACAGTGACAAATTGATTTTCATTAGAAACAAGAAATTCAGAGTTTGGTACAGCTTCAAAAATACAATGGCTGTTATTGGTGTTTTGAGTGTGGTGCTCGGTATTTTAAGTTATGTTCTTACGATTGAAGATATCGAATTAATGGAATGGGCATTGAATGAAGGGAGATTGATTAAAGAGAATGAACGGTTATCGGCATTGAAAGCAAGCGATCAGTCAGTGTAACTAAAAAGCACACACTTATTTATTTATTTATATAGTACATAAAAACATGTATTTTCTTTTGATGAGAAAACAGGCACACACGATGTGAAATAATTAAACTCATTCCATTTTTGTATCCAACTCTTCATCAGATTGTTTAAAAGTTCTAAATTTTATTGAAGTTATACCACCTCTATCACCTTTCCAAATTCTTAGAAGCTTAACAACCTCTTCATTAGTTAAATCAGGTAATTCCCAACCGTGCTTGAACATATGTGAATCTTTCTTCATTTTAAGTTCAATAACGTCTTGTCTCTTATGAGCTGGTCTACCTGGTCTTCTACTTTCTTTCAATTGTTTCAGTTCATCTTCATCTCTATTTATAAAAGTCATGATGAATAGTTTGATTTCACTAATAGTGAAAGTTTTTTTATCATCGTATGGTGGTTGAGTATTTATAATTTCTTGCAAAAACCCAACAATTTCATATTCATCGGCTTTTTTGGCTGTATGTCCCAATCTCTTCTTCTCAATTTTTTCTTCTCTAATAGTAGCTCTTGATAATAATCTGGCTTTACGTCCCTTTGGATGTAGCGGGGATTTCTTAGAATTTATTTGTTTCGTAATTTTGGCTAATGATTTACCGGCCATCTTGCTGTATAATATATGTATTTAGTTTTAATTCTGTTTTGGCCTATATGAATTTTTTTGATTGCCAAACTAGAGGTATGTAAATAGATAGATCTGTCTTATATTAAACTGTAAATAAAATTTGAGTAAAAATTAGGAAAAAAAAAATGAGTTAAAAGAAAAATACAGGAAAATACTTGCACAGCCCTTAAAATATAGCCCTTTATAAATGGGATAATGATTAGTTTATACACTACTATATCCCATTTATACAAACCGAACAAATTCGAAAATTTTTTCCGTTTTCGTGGATTTAACAAAACAGAGATTGTATGGAGAAAGAGTGAGAAGTGTGTGGATGACTTTCAAAGTATGTGTGTGATAGTGTGAGCCAAATGTATTCCAGAACCTATCAAAAGGAGTTTATACAACAGATTAGAAGTTTACTCGTACCCTGGAAGTGTATAGTCTTTGTCTTTCTAGAAACTGCAATCATTTATCTCATTAATATATCCAACATGGTTAAATACACTGAAGTCGAATTATTAAGTTATCAATCTCAAGCAACTTTACCAGCTGGTGTTGATTTAACTCCATTCAATGAACTTGTTGAATCTGTTAAGGAAGCACTAAGAGAAATTGAAGAAGCCAACCCAAGAAGAAAGTCTTTCTCTCAAATAAAGAAGAAGAAGCAACCTAAAGAAACCAAGCTAACAGATGAAGATGGTTGGACTTCTTTTGTTGCTCCAGTTAAGGCCAAGAAACTGAGTGTCGATGCTGGTGATAAGAGAGACGTCAAACAACACACTATGAAAGTCAAGACTAGTTCAAGTAAGATTTCAAGTGGTAAAGCTAGTAACGATGCTAGAGACAATGTTGTCATTACACAAGCTTCTAAGTTCAATGCGTTTGATGCTTTGAACGATGACGATGAAGCTATTGCAAGTGACGATGACGAAGAAGATGACGAATAATTTCGTTTTTGAGATCAATTAAGAAATAGACTACTCTTCAATGGTTCAATTAAAGTAAACTTTGAAGCGTTTTCTCTCTTTTTCTGCTTCAGCTCCTACATGGTTTTACTATTATTGTATTATTATATTATTGGTAAAGAACATACGAGGTTGAAGAATCAAACGAATAAACAACCAATCGCACAATCCACCAAAAAAGCTCATTCCTCGTCCCTCCCCCCCCCCTTTAAACTCCAACAAGCACACTTTCACAATCAAGAAAACACCGAAATTTGAACTGACGTTTTTAAAATCATTATCTTTTTTAGCTTTTTCTTTCTGTAAGTGATCAGTGTATATTAATATATATATGTTATTTAACTTCTGTTTCGACAAGATTAGTATAGTAACCAAGTAAAATAAGTAACCCTAGCATTCCATTAAAGTGAAAATTATTGTGTTTTTCTTTTATTACAAAGTGGAAACAAGAACATAAAACAATTCTATACACGGAATTATACAAAAAGGTGAGAATGCAATAAAAGAAATTCAATGGTTGAAGAGACAAATAGAACAAAACCAGAAGTAGGGAAATACAAAATTAACAAAACATGATAAAAGACAAAACAAATACAAAGAATAAAGAGACTATTTATGGAATAAGATAGCTTTAAACCACAGATACCAACTTGGCATTAGAGTCGCTATTTAAAGCATCGCTCGCATCATCAAATTCATCCTCATCTTCATCATCTTCGCCTCCTTCTTCATCGCTTAAATTTAGTCCAGAAATACAATATGCCAATCCACTCTTCTTATACTTTGAACCATTCCCAGCGCTGCTTGCACTTTGTGGACTCAGCAATTGAACACCGGTTTCATCATGTTGATTTCTAGTCTCAAATTGAACCACACTCGAGATTGTGGTGTTACCATCATTAGCGCCGCTGATGTTATTATTTCCACCAGATGCAATATACCTCAAATCTTTTATGTTCACCCCACCATTGATTCCAGAATTCATTCGACTTGATGATATAATGGATCTATTTCCCCCATTACTCATTAAATCATGCAATACTATTCCACCGCTATGTGCACCACTAAACCCACCAATACCATATTCACCAGGACTCAACGAGCCGGATCTCATTGAATGCGACGATCTAATTGATCTACATGTTCCGTTCGTGACTGCTCTATTTGGTGATGAATGAGTAATAATTCCATTGCCATTGGCGGCATATGAAGATGATGAATCTGGTGCAATTAATGAAGACGTGGATCCATTCAAAATCGAATTGGTTGCTGTTGTAGATCTAGTGAAGATCAATTTAGGTGGTTGTCTATTAGCAATAATTGGTAAACTTTCAGAACCACTACTTGATGCTGGTAACGTATGTGCTGAATTGTTGGAATCTCCCGTTGCTGGTGCTGTTACTGTTGCTGCTGATGATGATTTTAAGTTTGTGTAACTTAGCCATTCAAAAATCAGTGGATACTTTTCTAGAATTGAGATCAATTCATTTGATGAAATAGGGTTCTCATCTACATTTAAATTTATAAAGTTTAAAACTTGGTCATTGGATGGGATAATTAATTCCTTGTACCATTTACCTAATTCTGATAATTTCAACATTTTGTTGTATGCTAAGTTTGCCAACTCTGGAATATTCAAAACTGTGGCAGATTCAAATAAGATTAGCAAACTGACAGAATATTTGAATGGTTCTGATGATTCTGACCAGTATTTGGTAAAGTTTAAAAAATTGATAAAGAAATTAATACCAAATGAGTGGCACTGGTTTTTCAAAGTTTTCCAAACTTGAACATTCAATGAACTTGTATCCGGATTGGTGATTTCATGGACCACATTCAAATACAACAATATTGGATTTTCACTCCTATTTACGATCAGTGAATCAAAGTCCGGTTTTCCGGTTAAAGTATGATCCAATTCGATACCAAAGTACCTTTCAAGAACTTTAAGCCATTCAATTTGAACATTCACTTTTAGTTCATCTGTAAGTGATGTTAAATGCTTGAAGTCCAAGGTATAAAACAAATATTCAAACAAATTGGAAGAATAAGGAGCTTTTTTAAAGTTGATTAAAGTGTCATCGTGGGATAATTGTAGAATACTCTCTATATCAGAAATAAACAATGAACTTAATTCATAAAATTGCTCTTTTGATTTAATTTCAAGGTCGGATGAACAGAGTTGATAATAATTTTTCAAGATCTCCTCAATCATATCGTTGATTTGATTGTTGTAGTAAATATGCTTTCCCAAACTTCTAATGATGTCAATATAAGAGTTACTCAACGAGGAATCAGTGTTTGGAATTAATGTAATTTCTTTTTGTAATAGCAACACATCGTTCAAGATCTCCTTTACAGGCAAACCAACCATGTTTACATCTTCTGAAGATAACAAATTGGAAATCAATTCGGACATGATCTCTTTCAATCGTAAATCTTTACTGTTGTTCAGCTCAAGAATTAAAATTGAAACAACTCTGTATCTTAATTCAATATGAGTCTTCTTGGTACAAATTTCAATTAATCGGTTAACCCAATTCAACTCCACTTCGGTATGCAGAGAATATTTGATCAATGCTTTAGTTGATAGATCGACTTGTCTCTTATCATTAGTATCAAAGAATAACCTTATGCTGTTAATTGACAATTCGTTCAGATCTTTAATTTCAGTATAAGTAGTTGTTCTAATTAATGACAAGTTTGTTGATGGTTGTTTATTTATGTTGTTTAAAATCAAAGTGATAGATTTTTCAATTAATTTATTCTTTGACGTGATTATAAATTGAGCATCAATATATTTTGAAACAATCTCAGTTGATTCCAAAGCTAATTTCTTCCAATCCTCATTCAAATCCTTTGAATATCCAAAATCGATAAATGAGTTTGCTAAGTTTAAAAATTTGTTTAATAATGCTGGACTGCTGGAAAATATTTGTTTTTGATTGGTGGACACTTTTTCAGCATACTTGTTGAAAACAGTTAGTCCTAGTTGGCAAGTACCAATTTCTTTTAAACCCACCATGCCTGTCAATATATCGATGATATCACTTGACATAACACCTAAGTCATCCGAGCATTCTTCAATCAATTTCAATAATATAAATAGAGTAACTTTTAAGTGTCCAAATCTACTATGAGAAATATCTGATTTAGTCTTTTTGTTTAAAAACGAACTAACCTTTTCAAGTTTGGTTCTTCTAGTTGAAGCATAGAAAATCAAATATGACAATTCGGCATTGTTTGGTTTCGTATCATGAAGTGACAGTTTTTTCGATGGATAACATTGTAGGATCAATTTTTGGTGTTTCGGCTTGAGTAACGACGTCATTAAAATCTAATCCGGTTGATTGTTTAATGAACCGATAACAATACTTGGTATATTGTTGTGATAGATCAGAAAAGCAAGGGTTCTTAAATAACCATTTTGGTTGGTGTCTTAAACTACGGGATAATTTAATGAAATCGGTAACAAAAGTGCACGAGATATAATTAAATGGCACGGATTGAAATTTTGACAGCGATATTTGTTTGGACTTTGAATTTGCAGATATTCATTTGACTACTTACAACCTTTATATATGTACTGACTACACAACTAAATAGAGTATCTTATATATTTACTATCTGAATTTTCTTTTGTTCAGCAGATATCCATTTGGTGAATCCAAAAATCAAAAAAAAATAATATGGCTCCAATTTACGTCAAAGGTGGTGTTTGGTCGAACGTTGAGGATGAGATCCTAAAGGCGGCCATATCCAAGTATGGGTTGAACCAATGGTCAAGAGTTTCGTCTTTGTTGGCGAAGAAAACTGCAAAGCAATGCAAATTAAGATGGCAAGAGTGGTTGAATCCAACAATTAAGAAACTAGAATGGACAAAAGAAGAAGATAACAAACTGTTAAACTTGATCAGACTCAGACCGAATCAATGGAATTCTATAAGTTTGTTAATGAATAGAACTTCAAATCAATGTATTGAACGTTACCAGCAATTACTTGATGACAACTTGCCGAGCTCAGATTTGAAATTGACTGGAAATGTAGTTAATGCATCAAGTAGGTCTGTGAACGGTGTTGATGAGTTAAACTTGAATCCAGAATCCAAACCAGCAAGACCTGATTTTGAGGATTTGAATGACGATGAGCAAGAAATGTTAAGTGAAGCTAGAGCAAGATTGGCTAATACTCAAGGTAAAAAAGCTAAACGTAAAGCACGTGAAAAGATGTTGAATGAAAGCAAAAGAATTGCTCTACTACAAAAGAGAAGAGAGTTGAAACAAGTTGGTATTAATACAAATTTGAAAGTAAAGAAAAAATTCGCTACACAAATGGATTATAATAAAGATATTGCACTGGAAAGACAACCGAGTGGAGGTAGATTTGATGTCAGTGAAGAATTGGAGAGTAATTCCAATGACAAGTTTAAATTTAACAAATCAACAGATACCAAAGGTACTAAAAATCAAGAACACGACAAAGAAGTTAAAAAAGAGAAAAGGAGAAGAGACGAAGAAAACAAAAACAAGAACAACCTTTCATACGAAGGGAAAGGAGAAGTTTTCAACGATCAAGTAGATGACAACGAGGATGAATTTGAATTCAAGAGAAAACGATTACAGTTGAGTAGACCTGGTGATAATAATGATGTTGACGATATGGTTCATATCGATAGTAAAATCAATGAAAAGACAAGAAAGTTATACCAGCAAACGTATACCAGATCTGTATTATTTACTAAATCCAAAGATGAAGATGAAGGTGAAGATGAACAGGAGGAATTTCAAGAAGGGAGAATTGAAGTTACACAACCAACAAAAGAAAAAAAGTCTAAACCGAGATACAGCTCACAAGATTCCTTGCTATCAAAGTTGAACAATCTACCAACTCCATTGAATGAATTTGAACTAATTCCAGATGATGAAGATGATGGTGATATTTTTGGTTCTAATGTCGAAGTTAATTCCAAACCGGAAACCCAGTTAGTCGTAGACAAAGGTGAAGAACTTGCCCAATTACGGAAAGAGCAAGAACTTGAATCAATAAGGATTCAGAAATTGAAAACCTCATTGTCGGTACAAAAGCATTTGCCAATTCCAAGTACTAGATCACTAGATTTAAACTATAATAAAATATTTTGTAGCAACCAAGATAAGGTCAACAAATTGGTTGACAAAGAAATGATAAAGCTGATCAAAGCAGATAACGAACATAAACTTAACAGCAATGAAACTTCAAATATTGATGAGTTGATAGATATTGAAATTTTAGAAAATGTGAAGAATTTAGTAGATATTGAATCCAACAATCTGGATTTATCCGCTTACGAATCTCAAATAGTCAACAGCGACAGGCATAATTCAACTGCTGATCAAATCCCAACCAATAAATTAATTCAAGCATTGAAGCAGATATCAGTGAAATCAAATAAATTGGAGAAAAAGTTGAATCTGAAGATTGCGGGTTATGTCAAAAATGAATCGATTATAGCGGCAGAGATATCCAAGAAACTTTTAGTGTTAAATGAGTTGAACAACAACCTTTCCATTTATGAAACCATTGAATCTGATGAAACTTTAATCATGAACAATAGACAGAATCAATTGCAAGAACAGGTTGATGTTTTGAACGTTGCTTTAAGTGCTGCTCAAAACAGGTTGTTGGAAATGTAAATAGGGGATTCTTTGTATACCGCTTTATCGTTTATTTAATTATGAAATACTGTACACTAATATACCAATAATACTATTTCTTTTTGCTATCTATCTGTTGAGGATCATTGAGCAAATAGATATATACATCATTATCAGTAATCCTGTCTTGTCTTATTATACATGCATATATAGATGATTGTTTATTAAAACAGGGTGAAGATGATACGCACCATCGTCAACATCTACCAAAACCTTTTGGCCTTTTCATCTTCTCCCTTTTTCAAGTCTTGCATCTGTTGTCTTCTTTGCATTTCCTTCTCAACCGCCATTCTATTAACCTTCATCTTCTCTTCTTCAGCTTTCTTACGTTGTTCCAGCTTCTTTGACTTTTTAGAATCAGCAATCTTTTTCAAACGTTGTAATTCTTGTAACTGTTTCTCAGCTTGTTTGTTTTTATACAGTAGTTCCAATTTATTAAGCTCGTTATCCTTTTCTGCTAACTTCTCTTTCAGCTTTTTCTCCAATTCAGCTTCTGAGTAATCGCCATTCGCTGGATCAGTTTCTTTCTCTTCTTCTTCTCCATCATGGTTACTACCCAATGACTTTTCAGATTCCGATTTCTTTTGTTCATCAATCATTCTTTGTAACTCTTTTTCTTCTCTCTTCAACTCTAACAACTCTAGTTCTCTAATCTTCTTATCTTGTTCCCTCTCCTTTTCTCTCTCCATCATTTCCTTATGCTTCTCCTCTTCGTTAACGTTAGAGTTAATAATATCGTGATCAGAAGTTTTTCTAAACTTAACAAACTTGTAATTCTTACCATTTTTACCACTAATGTATGGATTCAATGGGAAACTTCCAAATATCTCTTCTTTTACTGTTTCTTCCGTTTTGGCAATCTTACCTTGCTTAGACTTCAACTTAGCCAGTATATCGGATTCCAAATTGTTGTTTGATTCAAAGAGACTACCAGGAACAACATCTTTTTCGGTATCTTCATCAAGGCTTACACCTCCGTATCCTTCATACCAATCATCGTCCATATCTTGTAAGTATTCGTCAACTTCACTCCAATCAATATCAATATTTCTTTTTAAATCGGTGTTTTTGAAAGAATTAAACTTCAAAGCATGCCATTCATCATTAGTTTCTTCGAAAGCCTTTGTCCAGATTCTATCGTAAAACTTCTTAATTCTGGCTCTTTCAACTTTGTTCTTTTCTTCTTCGGCAAGCCACTTCATATGATTCAAATCATCCGAAGATGGTTCATAGATATGCCAAATGGTATAATGTGGTAGTCCAATAACGCTGAAATTCATAGTCTTACATAATTTACCAAAACCTTCTGTTTCGGCGTGTTTCAAGTATGAGAATGCAGGGAACATAGCCCCGGACCTGAACACCCCACCTTTAGCTAAAATAGAAACACCTCCGATACCATCAAGCTCCATTTCAACTTCAGGATCACCAAATGGATCTCTCAAATAAGCTAAATGTGTACGCCACGTTGCATACTCTGGATAGCCTTCCACAATAACTGCATCTTCATCCAACTTGTCAGCTAACTCAATACCGCCTTCACTCTCTTGCCAAGAGTTTAAATCGTATGGTTGTTCGTAGCCTAGCCAGTCAGGTAATGGTCTCCAAATATTAGGCACAATGACATCTTTATTATGATGCATTAGATCTTCAATAATAGTGCCTGGGACAGTTTCCACATCGGCATCTCTCCAATAAACCCAGGCGTGATCTGGACGCAGTGCAGTGGATAATAACCAGTTTCTAGCTATTGCCATCAACTTACGTCTTGGACCTTGTGCTTGGAACCCGTGTCTATCAGAGAACGATTGTCCAATGATCTGACCAAAATCTTTTTCGTAAATGTTGATACGACCAAAATGCATAGATGTGTCTTTATCAGATTGGATTTCCTTCATGTAATGCTTAAGATCTTTGATTGTGGAATCTGAAGTATCCGATATTAGGAATGCAAGGTCAATTAGGTTATGAGGATATGTTAACTTTTTCATATTCTCAAAAAACATTGGTAAATGTGTAGCTGCATCCCTTAATGGCACGCAAAAGAGGATTCGTTCATGATTGTTCCAACCTTCTGCTGATGAACCAAAATCCTTTAAATCGTAGAATTCAATGTTAAAATCATCGTATAAGCCAGATTCAGAGTTGTAACCGGATGGTAAATCAGGGTAGTATAATGACTCACTATCAAATCTTGACCCAAATTCAAAGTCAGAAAATTGTGTCCATAATATATAGCCTAATAATAGCAATGGTAAAATGGCATACAAAGCCCAAAAGAAACTTTGAATAAATGAATGAGAACCAGAGTACTCATCCTCATCCTCATCCTTATCGTCATATCTTTCATCATCGCTATTGTCGCTGTTATCAAAATTGTCGTGATAAGGTTCACTGGAGTCGCTGTTGTCAACAAACTCATCACTGTCTTCTATGCCAAGTAGTTGGAACTTGGTTGATCTTTTTCTGGGTTCCGGAGAGTTGGGCGTTGCAGGTGAATATAGTAGCTGTTCTCCCTGTGGGGGGCCCTGCTCAATATCATCCATGAGCTTCGCCATGTCGATTTTGGAGGATTTCGACATTGTAGTATTTTTATTGGATTCTTTTGCCTACTAATAAAGAACGGGATTTTTTTTGCTTGTTTGGGTTTATCTACCTGACGTGTACCCAATATACAAGTCAAAAAACTATGCTGCTGATGTGTTTTGTAAAGGGGAGAAGAAACTGTAAAATGAATGAATTGAGAGGCTCGGTGCTCTATTAAAATCAATGAATGCAGTTATTGTTGCAAACTTATACCCTAAGCTTGAACAGTTGTTGCCAATTTCAATTTCAAGGTCAATGAATGCACCCTAACTATCATCTCATTAAATGGACAAAATAAGGAAGATAACTGTTGTGTTTTTCTTTTTAATAATTTTAGTCTCAACTTTTTTGGCGATGCACGACTGCGAAGAAATCGGGTAAATTCTCAGATTTCATTCAGATTACAGATTTCAGATTAGGGGTTGTCCTATCTATCTTTTCAGTTTACAGTAAAACTTTGGATATTAAAGTAAAACTAATTTGGATTCATTAAATCTAATCTAACTAAAAAAAATTATGTAAGGCATACCGTTGAGGATGCAAAGCTAAAAGGTCATCTAAAAATACATATACACAGAGCGAGGCTAATTAATTAAAACAGGGGGGGGGGGGGGGGGGACAGATAGTTGGTCTCTTTTTGGAGTATTTTAAAAAAACGGGGAATTTCCCAGATGGGACAAAAAAAAAGTTAAAAAAAAAACTTCTTCAGTTTTTTAAAAGAAAAACAAAACCCAAATCCCTTTCCATGTTTAAA
>PPKI02000046.1:0-86205 GCA_003707645.2 Ogataea trehalophila
TCGAGTTGAAAAATCACTCAATTGAAGTTTTAGACGCTATATTAAGTCACTATCCATTCGAAAAGATCTTGGAGCTCTTTGATATAGATTTACTATATAAAAAAAATTAGAATATGACCTATGTATAGATGAGTAAGGAAAACGAAGTGGAAATAGAAGTATTTCAAATGATGATAATTTGTTGTTGACTTTAAACTCTTCTTTCAACTATTTATAAAACAAGCAAATACCTTTATACAACAATGATGGAGTTTTTTCCTCTCTTCTTTTTCGCAAACGTTTTTTTGAATTTGATCTTCTTCTTATGATTTTTTTGCTTTCTTCTTCTTCTTCTTCTTTTCAACTTTTATGCACTCTTTGTTTAACCGACAACTAAAGTATCAGCATCAGAGAATTCGTAAGCAGGAACTTCCAAGTTTAATGGAGCTGGACCTCTTCTAATTCTACCAGAGATATCATAATGGGAACCGTGACAAGGACAGAACCATCCACCGTAATCACCAGCTTCACCGATTGGGACACAACCCAAGTGAGTACAAATACCCAACATGATTAACCATTCTGGGGTCTTGACTCTTTCGGCATCTGTTTGTGGATCTCTCAAAATGGAGATATCAATGTCGTTAGCTTCAGCGATTTCAGCAGCGGTTCTGTGTCTAATAAACACTGGCTTACCTTGCCATTTGACAATAACATTCTTACCTTCTGGGATAGCATTTAACTTAACTTCAACCTTGGCCATGGCTAAAACATCAGCGGAAGCAGACATGGTGGATAAGAAGGCTTCAACGGTGGACTTGGCAGAAGCAGTAGCTAATAAACCGTAAGAACCAACCATGAAGTAAGTATAAGCTCTTGATTTGTCATTAGAACCTTTGGACTTGTTCAAGTAGTGTGAGAAATCTGGAGAATCATAGGTTGACTTTAATGCAGCTGGGGTAGTTGACAATAGTCTAGCTTGGGAGGCTATATAATATAAAGGTGTTTGACGGTCAAATTAAGATCGAACAATATATATGTTAGTATTTATAATCAGTTCAGTTGAATGTTTATCACAAGAATCAAAAGTATAGTCAGTAGCAAGAAAGATGGTTAAACTGTTTAGTAGTATCCAAAATTGAAAATTGGTCTTTTGAATTATCCCGCTCTCATTGGCTAAAAATTAATTCTCGCTTTGTATACAAATTTGAAAAGTCTAAGTGTGTATATAAGTCAAATTCGATGATATACTATCATAGCATGGTGTATAATGTAGGCAACAGTGATATCGGAATTTGGGAACTATATCTCAGGTCAATCATTTATCTTGGTTGTACTTGTTTCAATTCATATGGAGAAAATGTCCCGTGTGAATGGAATGAATATTCAAAATGGTACTTGATTAGATTGAATTAAAGTAATTTGTAAATTGTGACTTCAACTGATGCATACTGTAATGGTGTTTGTATTGATAATTATAACTGTACCAAAATTGACTTAATAGTATTTGGCACTTAACTAATGTATTCTTCTTGATCACTATCATGAGAATGGTGGAAGACAAAACATACCTAAACCAAAGTTAGCTTTGACGTTTCTTAAAGCAAATCTAGATAGCATTGTTATATGAATGATTTGATGAGTCTATATGTTGAGCAAATATTGATGTTTCTTTTCCCAAAAATGAATGTTTTGTTGAGGGGTGTAATTTTAGTCAAGATGAGCTTGTATTATAGTCTAAGAATAAACAAGTTGGTATTGGACACTCTCCAAAAGACGCTTCTTTGCAAGGCTCACTCACCCACTCCATACAAAAATTTTTCCCATTTAAGAGAGCGAACAAAATTGAAAACTAATTATAATTCACGCCTTTTCATTGGCTGTTATTCTTGGTGTAAAGGTGTTTCTTAATAACGCTTACGTTGATTAACTTCGCCGTAAAGAAAGTTTAATATCACGTGAGTGTAATGGCGTGACTATTTCTTCACGACGCTTTTCAAAGTTGTATAGACGCGTCGTGAGAGGAAATCGACCTATTAAGAAAATTCAACTCATTTTTGGGTTTTTATAGGGATTTTTACAACCAAAACACAGAATCTTGATGTCATTAAGAGAAAAAGCCCTATAAAAACTAACCCTCACACGTAATGATGAAAGATCATAATATGTTGTGGTAATTTTTAATTAAATAAAGACTTTAATTTAAAAAAAAATTTAAATACCAAAATTTTAAAGAATTATTATTTTGGGTTTTTAATTTTACTCAATACAATTTAAAAATATAATTTACCTGAAATCCAGTAATTCTAACAGACGTTAGCCCAGTCATGTAATTGCAAACAACATCACTTCAATATTTTACAATAGATAGAAGCTTATTATCGTACTAGTATCTAGTGTGAGTATCAGTTTAACTCTAGATAGCAAAAAAGCTGTAAGGGGAACACAGTATAATGGATTGATATTTATAGCGAGAGATTATCACCTTTTTGATAAAATGATTACGTAACACACACAACTATAACATAATGCGCTAGCGGCTTGTTAAACATATAGGGCTTATTGAATATATATATACACATTTTTCACACGGCACAGGAACAAACAAACTGATAAAGTATAATAGAATAAAATTGATGGAATGGCGGGTCAAATTGTGTTACCAGGGTAAAAATACAAAACTGCGAGATGCGTTAAACTGGTGTATCCCTCTCTTTCTACTCAGCCTGTGACAGCCTATTATGTTGTAACCTAGTTTTATCTCTTGATACTAATATGTAGACAGATTCTTATAATTCATCTGATCATTAAGTCCATGAAGCGATTAGAGATAGTTTTCAAAGGATTGCTTTTTTTTTAAAAGTTGCTACAGGTTTGCCAGTCTATTCGCTCAAGTGAATTTTTAGTAGTCAATCAATCGATCAAATGAATCACAATAGAGAGACAAACGCTTGAAGGGTGATGTGACATTAACTGTTGGAGGTTGTCAACCCCGTCTAAACCATTTCTATATACCTTACGGGTCTTCTAAATTTAACGGTTTAATTTCTTTATTACATTAAAGACCCCAAAGAATGGCCAGCACGGGAAAGACCAAGAAAAATATACAGCAAAGTGGAAGTGTTTGACTACTGAAACAGAAAACCAAACAAACGTGGATAAAAAAAATTGATTTTTAGATTTTATTCAGCCGCTGTTAACTAAATACAACAAAGAGAATAAAACGTTGCAAATCCGTGCTTATTCATTGATTGATCCACTAAATCAGCCGAATAAAATAGATGATCTTGTTTTTCTTAATATTCACAATTACTGGAAATTTCAGGACGAAACCACCATGAACATTTCTTGGTTTTTATCGGTTTTTGCTTCGCCTTCCCAAGAGAATTTACTCAGTACTTAAAGTAATTAACTAGTAGCCTATCAACTAATTTGCTGTTATTCAGCGCAAATAAATAATTAAATATATATAGAGCCAAATATAACATGCAAACTTAACAAACACGGATAAGAGACGCAAAGCGGATACATCAACAGAACAAGCAGATAATTAACTCTCGTACTCTACTCCTGCTCCTGCAACTAATCCTGTTGCTTCTCTGCTTCTCTATTATTTCCATTCTGTGTTGCTACCCGATTCATCGTTCAAAGCACATTATTGAGCCTCGCACTAATAGTCTCTCACAAAGAAAAGCCAAAAATCTCGTATCGAAAACAAAACAAAACAAAACAAAGTCAGAAGAAAAAAACACCAACTCCTTTGTTCAACACATCTAAGCACTCTTTCAAACTCCTATTTTTTATCTAACCACAGTTTGAATTTGTTTATTACCGTATATCAGAAGAAACCCCGATAACAACAACAATAAGCAAAACGAAAGAAGACTGAAATAGCACGAATAGCATTTCCAGTTTAAATATATTCACTCACTAATTGAGATCAACTTACTTTTCAGCCTCTTTAGTTGTTACATCCATATATATCCACACGTTTTTGTTTTGGGCTCATTCAGCACTATTTGCTCTCATTTTCATAATACCGATCCCATAAAAAATAAATTTGAACTAGAAAATTCATCACATTCATTTCAAAGATTATATTTTCATTTATATCCTTCCCGCTATTCCCTAGCATAGTTTCATACAAGCTCCAACTAAGTAGTAAAAAATGTCATCCGAAAATATTCAGCTACCTGACCTCAATTCTCTCCCAACGTTTATGAGATCAACAACTCCTCAAGTGAAGTTTCATTCGGCTTTCCCACCTTTAACTACAACAAGAAGAGTTAAAAGTGTGATGGAAAGAGCTGGGTTCGATGTTTACAAACCTCCTGAAGGTTTACACCTTCCAAAGTCAAACAAGTCTTCACCAAACTTGAAAGGTGCCAGAAATTTTACAGCTCCACATAAACAGAGTGATAGAAGTAGAATTAATTCAGATCCACAATTCCCAAATAGAAGATTTTTTTCATCTTCAAACGATTCTTCATCACATTCACGTCCAATCGATGCTAAATCTCATAATTCAAATCTTAATAGAAGCCAACTCAGCCATTCTACACCAAACTTCAAAATTGGTGGTTGTGAAAATTCTTCAAATTCAAGCAATCACGGTTCATCCTCAAACTTGTTACCGGCTTTTGGAATTGATTCTACCTCTATTCCCAACGACTTTGATACGGGATCTGTCAAAAGCACTCCAATTGTCCCTGAAATATCAATCAAATCAGGAAGCTCCAATGATACACAGGTAGAATTACTACCATCAGCTCAACTACCAAGAGTGAATGGCCCTAGACAGATGAAAGATTATGGAAATGTCATCTCATCACAAGTACAAGCACAAAGAGAGGTGCAGCAAGCTGAACTCCCTCAGATCAGTTTGGAACCAGCAATTGATTCATCTACATCAGTTTCTGCAGCTTCATCATCGATGTCTTTATCCAGAAAAGAATTACACCATCAATCAACTAGCTCTAACACTTCATTCCAATTCCATAATAATAGTTCAAGTAATCCGTATCTTGCAAATAAAGACCAATCTGTTATTCCTTCATTACCAGTTACTCAGCAAGAACAAGAAGAAATACAAGATTTAAAGAAAGAAGGAACACCAAGCCCACAAATAGATCATTACCAAAACACTGATATACCAATGTTTAGTTTCAACGAATCTTCACCAATGCCAGTTGCTCCATCTCCAAAATTACCAGAATTGCCTCAATTCAATGAAGGAAGACCAATGATTCCCCAACTTCCGGATCCAAGTGTACTTGTGACACCAGGTAGCGTTGATGAAGAGGAAAGTTTCCATGATGCAGCTTCTGACATAGACGCATTTGACTCCCGGTTTGAAGTGAATGATAATGATGCTGTTTCAACGCCAATTTTTAAATCTCCAGAACAAATCATAGAAGAGCGTGAGCAAGAAGTTGAAGATTCTTTACTACAGTTATTATCAATGCAGAAAGAGTTATCACCAGCACCTGTTATTGATAGAGACAACAGCGGTAGTTCGATTGCAAATCAATTCCAGATTCCATCATTCAACAGTAGAGGTAACGATGAATACGGAAACTCAAGAGGTGATCCAGTTTCTCTAATCTACAACACTCCTGATGTGAAGCGATTGAGTACTATGCATACTGATGATTTCAGAATTTACAATACACCTGATAACAGATCGGCCCCATCTTTATACTCTAATGGTAACAATGGACCTGATATGACCACAATTGAAGAAGATACAGAGATCGAAGACACATACACCACCAACGGTGGCATACCGAATTCGTCATCAGTCAACAGTGGGCCGCCATACTCAAGTCCTGGCTTTGCTGGATTAACAAGAATAAAACTAAACACACTGGAATCACCAAATAGCAGACCCGTCGCTGGAGATACAAACAGGCATACCCCTAGTGCTAAATCATCATCACCCATATCATCACACATTAACGACAAACATTCAGCTTCAGCAGCTTCAAATAAATCAGCAATGGTGGAAAGTCATTCAGGACCCCAATATCCACAAGAACAAGAACAACCTGCGTTACAGGAAAAATCACTCAAAAGTAGCCATACGAACACCAATAGGGTGCCACCTCTTCCACAACTGCATCAACATGAAGAGGTTAAGTACAGTCCGGGTGAAGGCCCATGCCGTTCATGTTCTTTACCTATCAAATCTACTCAAAAATCCATTTGGTCAAAAGATCATCAATTAACAGGACAATGGCATAGAAAATGTTTCTCCTGTTTCAAATGTAGTTCAACTTTCAGCAAAGGTCAGTCCTGTTATGTTTACAATGATTTACCATACTGTGCAGTTCATTTCCACGAAGCAAATGGATCATTATGTTCTGTTTGTGGTTACGGTATTGAAGGACAGTGTTTGGAAAATGAAGTTAATGAATTGTTCCATCGTGACTGCTTGGTTTGTACTTATTGTGGGGATCATGTTGGCAGTGACTACTATATCTATCAGGGAAAAGTTGTCTGTGAGAAGGACGCAAATAATGTTAAGCAAATGCTTGAACAAGATGGTGGTGTTGACGATAAAGTTACTAGAAGATGTACCAGAATTATGTATTTATAGGTTTTTTTTGTGTTGATTTCTAATGTTTAGCTTTTTTTTTGGGCGAACTATTTACTGTTATTATTATTATTATTATTATTATTGTAATTATTTTTTAGATTTTTGTTGCTCGTTGAACTTAACAGCATGTTGTATTCTCCTATTCGCTCTTGTGTTTTTTTCTTGTTAACTTTTTTATAGTCATTTTGTTTATACCCTGTCGATCCACCTACCTTTGTTTCATTTCTATCTCATTTGTTTGCTCAGACTCCCTAACACCCTTTCTTTTATTCTTTATGTATACCTCCATTTGTATAACACCTTTTGTATCAAATTCCATTTTCTTCTTTCTACCAAGGCTTACCATTTTACGGAATATTGCTTTAATAATGAATATTAAAAATTAAAAACTTTAATACAATCATTATTTAAAAAAGGACCCATATATAAAATAAAACATAATATAATGCACATTCATAACTATGTATATAAAAAAAGATACCCTCTACCTAAGTGAAAACAAAATGAAACAAAAGAAAACCCAGTCTTCAGATGCCTATACTTTGTTTTAATTATCTAATATGAAGGCAAATCAACATTGACATCAACACCCTCACCTAATCTATTCTTAATCTCCATCAAACCACCGTTGAAACCAGTGATAACTTGGCATAAAGGCAACCCCATACCGAACCCACTAATTTGATCAGCCATATCTTCTTCATAGTCTCCATCTTCAGTTGTGGCAAATTTAGCAGTTGTGAAATGGAATTGTAAAATTTTTGGAATAATATCTGGTGATAAACCGCCTGCATTATCCGATATCTTGATCCTTGTCATACTATCAGGCTCAACACCATCCATCAACAAAACATCATTGTGTTGTTTTTCATGTTGTTGATACTGTTGTTCACATTTTAAAACCGAAGAATCTGGCGCCTTTGATATCGTTATTGTTATTGCTGATTGTCTTGAAATTGAAGGTAAGGTTGCGTTTTTCAAAAGTTCGAAAATTACGTGATTTATGTGTTGTGGGATGCATTTAATGGTCAACTGGTGAGGTCCAACATTGAAGTCTTGATCAACAACCACGTTAACCCTTGGTAATGGATAGCTGTTCAATGATAAAATATCGTTTGTGAATTTAATTGCCTTTTCGACAACTTGTCGAGCCGATAACACTTGCACCAGTGGTGCGGTTCCTGAAGTGTTTAAATAATTGGCTAGCTCGTAGGTACATTGTAACCTGTTACGATGGTATGTTGATAAAAACGAATGGATTGATTGTGAGTAGTTTTCATTCAACCATTTCAAATCTTTTGGCTTTAATTGCATTGATATTGCAGATAATTCTTCCGACCTGGTGTATAGTTCATCCTTAATGTAATTTGAGAATTTGAATTCTGGTATTGACTGTAGACTTGAATTGGATGATAATTCACTCAATGAGGTGAACGATTTTGCATAACTGCCGGTTAAATCTTGATAGTATTGCCTGATTTGAGAGTTATTTGCAAATGGTTGTTGCATTGTAGTCTTAATTTTGGCTGTTGCTGTCTCAGTTGGTTGCTGAGAAAGTAATTTCATTTGTGATGAATATAATTTGAGTAAATGTGAAACAGTTTGACTTCTCTTTTTCAACTGTTGTTGATGCTTTGTTGACGGTGCCAACAAAAATGACGATAGTGAAAAAGTTGGCTTTCTCGTTAGAAGTCCGTTCATTGCTGCTAGTTTTTTCCAGGGTTTACTTATAAAGTTGATGAATATTTCGTTATATATATATATTTATATGTATAACTAAAGAAAACGTGAATCCAATTAAACATATATTGCAAGAACAGAAGAGGAATTCACTAATTGATTCTAAAATAAAAGAAAAAATCAAACAGGAGACCCGTCCACTTGGTGCCACAACCCAAACGAATGGATGATGTTACTGAATCCTTTCTTAACTATAAAAAAACTGTGCCGAAAAGGGATTTGAAGCGCAGGACCGAACGGTTTGTCTCATTTCCTTTTCACCGGACGTGCGGCTGTGCGAAACCCGGGTGAATCATCTTGTGATTCAGTCTGGGGAAAAACAAGAACAAAAACGCAAGTACACCCCCGCACCGAGGAATTGGAGCAACTGGAAGACACTATTCATTATAAAAACCACACTCTGTGAATAAATAAAATTAAAACCTATTTAAAAACCATATGTATATAAATATGAAATGATATGATCATTTCCCATATAAAAAATAATCCTGCGAAGATTCATCAACTTCCTCATCTTCCTCGCTTCCTTGATAATAGGAAAACCCCATAGTGAGAACTTGCCCTCCTTCTCCACCCTCGCTTTCGCTGTCATCGTCACCTCCAGCGTCTGATAGGTTCTTGGATGGTTCACGTTCATTGGCATGCGTTGTGCTACCCTGTACTAATAGTGAATCGTCCCCTTGTTTAGAACTTCTTCTGCTTGTAAAGTCCCTTGTTAAATCATCATCCATTGTACCAATTATTAATCTATTAAAATCATCTATTGATTGTCTTTTGGAGCTACATGGAGAGTTGTAATCCTGAAGTGAACTTCTACCTTGTTTGGATCCACTTACATTGTTGACATTGTAATTGTTATTATTCGGTCCTAAGAACACAGAATTAGATGAAACATTTAGTCCTCTAATACTAGTTCCGGAACCAGAAGTCATTAATTTGGCACTCGGAGCAGATCCGCTGGTGCTACAGCTCAACTTTCTGGCACTACCGCCACTGCCAATATTAGACGCAACAGCTGCTGCATTGGTGACAGCTTGTGTAATGACTTTTTGAGAGCCAAGCGTATCAGCATCAAAGCTGGCTCTCTTGCCGCTTCTTCTTTTAGCTACTGAAAATGGAGATGTTGGCAGTGATGAAATTGTATTTCTATGATTATTCGTCTGACTACTAGCAATGTTGTACGATGGATACACACCATGTGGGTGTTTTAACATTTGCTGTTGTGATTTTTGAGTTCTTAATTTCGATCCAGAAGGAGGTGCATAGTATTCATAGCCACTGAATTCAGTATTGCCAGGTGCAAACGTATTACTGGACAAACTCAAATTTGGATGAGATGACTTAGCCTTGACATTATTTGCAAAAACTTTAGCACAAGTCAATGTTTCTGATCTACGACGTTGATGTTGTTTTGAATTTTTACCCCCAATAGTCAATTGCTTTGTTTGAATATTTGTCGTTGTAATCTTGCTTGCTGGAATTAAAGAAACAGGCAAGTTTGTCAAGTTCCTACTTGTACTAGAAATCAGTCTTGACCGTATAGTGGTGATACATCTATCCAATGAAAACTCGATAGAACAATGGTTTTTGATGATAGAAATTTTAGGCCAGGTAGCCCTTGCTCCTCTCACCAAAGCATCTAATAAAAACTCTGGTGATGGATTCGCCAATAGCTTATTCAATTCGAGTAATCGAAGCTCTGGTAAAATCGTGATGTCACCCGAGTAAGGCTGGGAAATAACGGATCTTAATTTGGTACATATGTTAGTGGCGATACCAATTTCACTCAAAACTTCCAAGTAATGCATTGCTTCAGTAGAAATCAATCCAAAAACTTGGTTGGAGAATTGTTTAAACTTGGCACTGTATTCATTCTCAATTTCCCCACCAACACATTGAATGGACATTTTCAAAAATGGAACAACGTGAGGATTCACTTGGCATGCGATAATATGGTTAACGTTGAACATCTCTGATAATCTTTTAATAGGAAGATCAGCATGAACGGAACCATCAACGAATTTAATCATTGGGTTCGACCACTGTTCAATCGCACCAGTTCTAAGATTCTTTTCATAGATAGTGGACGATGGAAAAACACCAGGCAATGAGCAACTTGCACAAACTGCTGACCAAATAAGCACATTTGGTGCTGTCAAATAATTCAATAAACTCGGTTGTTCATGAACGGAGGCAGGAGAAACTGTAATGTTGAGAATTCTCCCTGTTCTATTATAAGCTTCTCTAAAAGTCAAGTCTCCTAAGAATCCTTTCATCGTACTTTGAAGATGTGTATTCTCAAACCAAGTACCATGCTTCAACAATCTTCCTAGACCAACGAGGAACGAATCTGGTTCGTCATCTTTTTCAAAGACTTCAAATCTCAAATAAGCTAATGATTCTAGTAATTCCAGTAATTCTGAACTTGTTTTGGAGCAGATAAGAGAACTTAAAATGGAACCCGAACTGGACCCAGAAACAATTTTGGGGAGTAAATCCAGCTCCAAAAGTGTTGAAAAGACACCAATTTCAAGCAGACCAAAACACCCACCACCACTCATCGTAATAGCAACTCTCCCGTAGTTTTTTCTTGTTTGAATAAGCATCCCTAGAACATAACTATCATCAAACTGTGACTTACCTTCTGCAAAGTCTTTTAAACAGAGTTCACATTCTTCAATATACTCTTCGATAAGTTTTTTGGTTCCCACTGAAGAGTGTCTGTATAGATTGATATTATCCATGTTTGCCATGTTTCTAGTCCATGTAGTTCTTATTAAATATAATAGTTCGCTATAGTCTCCAGCCAACCTTGCTTCCCTTAGTTCTGCTAAACGTGCTTCAACAAGCTGGTAGTCATAAAGGGTGGTCTCTAACTCAGTCTTCCACCTATTGTTATTCAATATCTTGTCTAATTTAACACTTGTTTCATACCATTCGGTATAACTTACAGCAGCTTTCTGTTGTGCAGTGAGTTTATTTATTTGAGCCATAGTTTCATCAGGTGGCCCAATACAATGCTTGACCAAAGGGATATCTCGAAGTATTTTAGCTGTTTTGTGCATGAGTGGGTTCAGTATTGATGATAAATAACCCACTGATTGGCGGGTTTGCCGTTTTGCGCCTTTACATAAGGTATTATTTTTGTCTTGTTGTTCATTATCATTCCTCGTATGCGTTTTGGCTATCATATACTCGGTAATGTTCTCAAATGGATTAACCTTGAAATTTGCAGAGTCATAAGAAGTTTCTTTGACTTCATTCATTGTGTAGAGAGGTTATTGTTTATGTACTTTGTAGGCTTTCTACAAAATCACTCGCTATTTATAAATATAGCAAATTGAAATAAAGTAATAAATTTCGGATACAATTCAACTATTAATTCATGGGGAAGGTAAGATGTATCATATGCTAGTAAACAAAATTAGGAAGGTATGTTTTACCTTTAAAACTCCTCATTTCAAGAAGGGCCATTCACTTTTTTGTATTTGTTTCTTGATTTAGATTCAAAAGATGGAGTTGGATGGGGGTGTACGGATGTTGTTTTGGGATTTTATACGAAGTTCGGAGTTAATGTCCAGTAGTGCACAGCCGTTTTTATATTTGAATCCACATACTAGTAACCAAAGCATCATGAATAGAAGTTGTTTCATCAAAACAAAACTCTACAAAAAGCCAAATGTTTATAAAAAGTCAAAAAGAAACAGTTATAATTATATTATATTACAGAAGAGAAAGAGAGAAATGAAGAATAAAGATCATAGCTTTATTATAGAACACCCACAAAACAATTAACTATCGAATTATGGACAAATGAAACCACCATCAACAACCATAGCAGAACCAGTAGTGTAGGTAGCAGCATCAGAAGCCAAGTATAAGTACATACCAGCTAATTCTTTAGCAATACCTTGTCTACCCATTGGAATCATTCTAACCCAAGTGTTTAAAACGTCTGGATCTAATCCATCAGATAAACCGGTATCCATGTACCCTGGACAAACACAGTTAACTCTAGCACCGAATGGAGCAAATTCAACAGCCAAAGACTTGGCCATTTGGATGCAACCAGCCTTAGCAGCATTGTATGGCATTTGGAAGTTTGGAACGTTAACGATTAAACCAGACATGGAAGCAGTAATAACCAGAGAACCTTTACCATTCTTTTTGAAAACCTTACCAACGTTTTTAGCACAGTAATAAACACCGTTTAGATCGACATCGACAACCCTGTGCCAGTCCTTATCGTCATTGTTTTCATCGTTCAAAATGGAACCAGTATCCCAGATGACACCAGCGTTAGCAACGAAAACATCAATAGTACCGAATTGAGCGACGGTGTTGTTACAAGCTTCTTCAACGTTCTTAGAAGAGGCAACATTGACCCTCATAGCCGAAGTCTTGGTACCAAACTTAGCAGTTAAAGTTTCACAAGCTTCAGTTGCATCACTGTAATCCCAAATGATCAGAGCGTCACAACCAGCTTCACAGTAAGCATAAGCAGCAGCGAAACCGATACCATGTAAGTTAGCAGCACCGGTAACAACACAGACCTTACCCTTTAATGAGAATAGGTCGAAAATACCTCTTTCCACTATATGGGTTGGAGCTGGTCTTGGTAATGGAGTTGGGTCGTTGTGGTAGATGAATGAAGTGACAACTTTTTCGCTTTGAGTCATTTTATGTGGTATATATATATTTATTTGTTGGTTTTCTTGTAATGGGTTTATTGATATAGAATGAAGATAAAGGCACGATCAAGATAGTTTGATCATTGATGAGTTAGTGGGAATGGGCAAGTATTTAAATCGTTTAGAAGTCGGGAAAGAATGCCTAACAAGGTTGAAAAATCTGTCTGGATTCTTCAGGTTAAGGAATTCCGCAACGGTATTATGCACGTTTACTGAGTCCCATATTTCCCGCCCAGAAACTTCAAACACATATCCTCGTTTCTTTTCATGTTCCTTTTTATTTTTAGAATAAAAATTATCTCTTTATCAGTACACAAAAGCAATTATTGTGAACCAAGATAGTAGCGTTCACCCCCTTATAGTTTTTCTTAGTTGAAAGCGGATCTTCACAGTCAAATGGCTTTGACCCAAGTCCGTTATTTAGGGAAAAACGACTGAACCATTACATGGATCTCCAAGAGTTGGCGCGCCCCACGCACACAGCGCTCTTTCCCCCACTAACAAGCAAATTGACTTGGCTAACTGTCCGGGGTTGATGGCGAGCCTGGAATCAAATACATGTGTGTGTGAGTTGGAACGTATTTCCGTTTTTTCTTTAGGCAGGTAGGAAAAAAGCATACATCAGATCAAACCTTGAACCATACACCGACGTTTCTGGTGTTAGGAGGATTTGCTTAGCGTTCCAACTTGTGTGCAAACATCATCCTACTTTTTTCTAGCCATCTGGCCCAGTAAATTATCAATAAGGTGATCTACTAGGCAAGGATTCTGCATTAACTTGGATGACTGAACATGTTACTATATCACTTTTCATAATCACTTATTCGTTCAAAATTTATACCAGTATGATCTGTTTACTTACAACACATTCTCGTTCCCGTTTGCAGAATAATCCGTGGTGGGGTGGGAAGTTTTCTTTTTCGCAGATCGCGGGGATGGATGTTCTAATGTTGTAATTAATCCGTAACCGGAGTCAAAAAAGAGGTACCAAAACTTAATCTGTCATACCGCTTGTTTCTCGCTACCGATTCCTTTAAGTTGAATGGATCTTTCATGACAAGGTCATTAGTTTTCTATGCAATTAAATGGACATTTTAAATGAAGTCCAATATCTGAAGTTAAATCCGAGAGAAAGAACAAATACATCTAATGGTCATTCTTTGCTCAGGTTTAATAAAGAAGCTTTGCATTCTCTTTAAAAACATAAAAAGTAAATCAATTACCTCCTGCTAAAATTAGGTTGTGGGACAGGATATAATAATTAAGTAAAAATTGAAAGGGCAAGAAAGTGGTTATTGGTATACTATATTTAAGCATCTTGTCGAGGATACTTTGAATTTATGAACATTTTACACTAATCTTTTTCATTCCTGTTGTTGAAATTGGTCTAAGTGATGCTCTGGCCTTATACCTGGAGAGCTATATTCTCAACAAGTAACTTCTCGAAAAGTTGGTTTAGTAACATTTAAAGCATCATCACAGGTAACGGAGCTCCTCGTTCAGCTATAACCAATCATTTTACGCCGTTCAATAAACTCAGAAACTGCCTTTAGAGATGCGAATAATCCCCATATATCCTAAACATTCTACTCCCAAAATGTGAGAATATATCTCGCTATCGTATCTATCTATGTCTTATTGCTCTCAACTGGATATTCATGCTATATTTTTAAACAAAGAACCTTGTATGCTTTCATTCATAAAATTTAAAATTGATATTAAACAGCTAAAACAACTTTCTTCAAACCCATTAATGTCAGGAACGTTTAACTAAGTTATAAAATTGTATATGCACCAACTAGTACTTTGAAAGACAATAAAAAATTGGTTTTCCAATGAATACATACTACAAAATTACTTTGAAAGAGCCAAAAATGTTAAACTGGTTCTTAATCGCAGAAGTCACTATTATCTCCCAGTAATCCCCGATGAAGAATGTACTAAATTGATTAAGACTGCCTATGAAAAAGATTTGAAAGTGTCTACTCGACTATGAACTTTAGGAAAAATTGTTGGGCATTAGGTTACGGGGCATCACCAGGTGAACTAATACTTGCTCGATTCGCAGTGACAAAAGTAACGAACTAGCCATTGTGGAACAAGAGACAGGTGTGAAAATAGCGAGATTGGAAGGAAATAAAGATCTTAAGGAATGCTGTCCTTTTTTTTTGAGAAGCTGGTTAATCATTGTAGCTAAGACTCATTTTTTGACAATAGTGGTAATTATGGATATCTCTATTGCCAACTTTTATAACAACCATTAAAACTTAAAACAGAGCAGTATGAAGGGTTTCTGAGAGTACACTAAAAATTATATTAACAGTCTTTTATATGTTAGCTAAAGAGGTTGCAGCTGAGAACGCTGCAGTTAGCTACTCACCATATACATCAAGTGCTAGATAAGGTGAGGTCACCGTCCCATATGCGTCCAATTGTTCAATCTGGTTGTATAATAAACCAACTTGAAAATAAATCCAAAAAGAGAGACAGATAGAATCATTTTCCAGCTGTTGAGCTTGTTGTCCATAGATCAATAGTGAGTGAAGAGACTAGAGCTTGCAGTACTTTTAAGTAAGAAAAGTTGGAAAGGTGTTTTGGCCGAGGCATGGTAGCTATTCACATAAGTAAATCCTCAGTTTAAAGTATTAATTCTGATGGTTTGACTCTTACTAAATTTGATGAATACTTTATACCTAGTACTGGTTTGGTTCATAGAGTAAGAGATGAATTGGCCTTGACATCTTTTAGCAGAAGAAGTTTAATGACATCAATTACTTTATGAATAGATGGTTATACTAAAAATGCGGAATTGAATAATTGTCAGTATGGTCTAGAGAAAACTGTTAAGAAGATTTCATATTTAAAGACCCTGATTTCAATAAATTGGTTTAGATTTGTGTAACAATAGATCTACTATTATGTAAAGAAATTACTCTGAACGCAAAACCATAAAACCGAGTTATTGAACCCAAACATGTCGGCGTTTACTTTATTGATGTCCAAGCGGCGGCTTTTTTTTAGAATCTTGGCAGTGTGATTTGGATTTTTGGACTTGATGATGATGTTGTATATCATGCGACTATTCTTGTGTGATATTATTCCATAAACCGTATAGATCTGAAACATAAATAATATAACCTTTGTATGGAATACCCCTTCTATACTTAGATAAGCACTAATGGCTAGGTTAGGGTCAAGGAGAAGGAGAACAAGATAGGAAAGCCAATGCCTGCAACTGTTCTATCGCGGTTAAAAGAGGTTTGAAAATTGATACTCGGCTACAACGATAAACGCTTCTCCCTCTTTTACTTGTTAAAAGATTGTCCCCCTATACGTGTGTACCACACTTGAAATTGCTGCAGAAAGTTAGTATAATTGAAAGTAGATAGTCTATCCACAAATTTATTGATCGTTAAATAATGAATGTATGTATTTGTTTATATATATACAGGGTACACTTGCAAACTAAAAAACACCAGGTAAATTTTCCGCGTTGCAAAAAAAAAAATTGGTCAAGTGCACACAGCTCAAGTAAATTCCTTTATAAAAAAAACGTCATAGCGCCAGTTTCAATAATCTTGCGGACAAAACGATATTACCTCTCTATAAAACTACCTTTTACTATCAGCTGCAATTAAGGTTACTAAATTCAATAACTTATAATATATAAATAACAGATATTCCGCTCATTCTGAATTATAAAACTCCATCTATTAGTAAGATCCAATTTAACTTACATATCATTTATTAAACTCCTCTTTGGCTAGTTCTAACTCCATCAATTGCAATCTTTTTTATTGAAGAATCCATATAGACATTTTGCAAAACATATACAATTTCAAATAATTGACATCATCTAAGTACAAATACATAAATAAAATCATGTCATTTTTTTACAAGTTCCAAAATTCGTTCAAAAATAATAACAACAAGAAGAGAATAATGTTTGATTCAAACTTATCGAAAGATTCATCTCCGGGTAATTCCCCAAATAATAGTGAAGATACAACAAGTAACAGTGAAGATGAGAATAATATGTATGGAAAGAAAAATAGAAAGACTAGTTTTGTTCATAGTGCAACAAGTTCAAATCAAAATTCAGCAACAGCAGTCGTTGCGTCAAACATCAATAACAGTTTACATTGTGAAGTGATTAACATAAAAGATTACAAGAAAGCTGCCAAAACCTTACAACTTGCTTTTGCTGACGATTTATACGTTAATTACTTGACTGATGGAATTAAGGATCCTGTCCTGAAAGCGCAAATGGATTTGGCTCTTTTCGAAGGCTCTGTTTATTCATGTATCTTATCAGGTTTAGTTGTTGGTATCAGAGACGTCGAAGCTGAAGTTTCAGATCCTGATGCTCCATTTTTAGCCGTTGCATTATTTGAAAAACCAATCCATAATTCACCAGAAGAAGAGAACGAATCAATTTTTAAATATTTATGGTCAATGTATCAAACTGGTTACTTGAAATTCATGTGGTTAGCAAATAAAGAAACTAGAGTTAGGGTCTTTGAAGAACAATCTCAAATGATGAAACAATTTAAAAAGGATGTTTTAGGTCCAGATTATTGCAATTCTTGGTATTTGTCAGATTTAGGTGCAATTCCAAAAGGTAGAGGTAAAGGTTTAGCTCGTCGTTTAGTTGATTTTGTTTGTCACAATTACATCGATGTCTATAGAATGCCATCACCAAATGGTGATGATGACGATGACGATGAATTCAAAGAAGGTGGTGCTGGTTCAAATACTTTCAATCCTAACGAGGAATCATTAATTGATTCTGAGATACAATCGTATAACTTCCAATTTGATTTGGATTCAGATGTGTGCACAGATTACTCTGGCTATTCCAGCTTCTCTGACTCTGATAATTCTTCTGCCCATTCATCATGGTATTACAACGAAGACCAAGATATTTTAGCTCAGTACGATCATTTGAAAAGTGGTGGTAAACAGATTGGTTGTCCGTTGTATTTGGAAAGTTCCCATCCTAGAAACAGGAAAATCTATCAAAAACTAGGTTTTACTTATGATAGAACCGTTGATATTGCTAATGTTTTGGATAAAGATGGGAATAAGAAGACGTTGACTATGGATTTGATGGTCAGAGGTGTTAAAGGTGCTAAATGGTTTAGAAAGGAGTATGAATCTAGACCCAACTAATTTGCCATCTCCCCCTTTTTGCTTTACTTTGTTTTTTTTTTTGCTTTATTTCCTTATAAGTGCTAGAAGCACTCATTGTTTGTGCTTTTGCGTTTTTATTTTTGTTTGTTAATTTGTCTCTGTTACCGTTTCCGTTTCTGTTTCTCTTTCTGATTTTTTGAAGTTCTTATTATTCCACATTTTAATACTTTTTTTTTTTGTTTGTTTGTCATACTTGTGTTGTGCAGTTTTTTTTATGCCACAAGTTTCTTTTACATTTTTTCGCATGATAATTATATATCCTTCTATTTATTTTCTTTTATAACCCGTATATAGTATAAACTACAACCTTATTTTAATATTGCATCTATTTTAAAGCTTTTAGTATTTTAACCCATGTATATATAGATACAAACCAAAGTCAATTCAGTACTGAGAATGAATTGTAAAATTGTTGTTGATGCAGATATGGATCCTGTTGTCTGTAGTCGTAGTGCTCATTATCCGGTAATCTATTGTGGGCTTGGCTTCTTAAGAAGCATTGATTGCTTTTGCTTTTGTGGACAGGAGGAATGAATGACATTATAGTGGTGAAGGTGGGGGGTGAGGAAGTGGGAGAATTGTCAGCTTTATTTTGTTCATTCCTGCTTATTATTCAAAGAAGGTAAACTGTCCAAACTAGGAAACAAACTTCCATCTCTTAAACTTTTTTCCAATTCAGCCTTTTTCAACTTTTTAATCCATAAATTCAATCTACCTCTATAAAAAACCGTTGCTAGTTGATATTTTTTAAATTTTTTCTCAAATGAGTTTAAATCATCTATTGACTTTTTCAATTCAACAGTTTGTAACATTTTCAACCGTTTCTTCAATTGCTCTAGTGTCATATCAGATTCCTTAACATCACTGGTATTCGTTTTAAGTTCAAGTTTATCCGTTGTTGTTGTTGTTGTGTTTGTTTCCTTCTTATTGTTCTCGTCATCCTCTCCTTTACCATCATTGCTTTCATCTCCTTTTTCGGTAACATTTTTAGTTTTTTTAGACGACCAAAGATAATCTTTCAACTTATTCAATTGACTACCTTTAACTTCGATCAATCCTTCAAAATGCTTAATCTTCTTCAGTACATTTGTCTCTTTATTCTTCAACTCGGTGTACTCGGCCTGTTTATTGCTAATCGACCCGTCTTCGACGTATACAACAGTACAAAAATTCTTATCTGTTAAATGACTCTCACAAACATAAAACCAATCTTTTGTATTGTTTACCGTTATTAAAACAGATGGTGTTACTTTGAAACATATTGTACACGATTTGGCATCGGTTGGTGAAACTTTCTTTAATTTATAGAGATTTTTGAATGGAGCTTCTGACATTGTCTTGTTTTTCTTAATATTTATTTACGGTGTTGCTTTCAACGGTAGGTGTGGGAGTAGTATTATATAGTTTGGGTTGCCTACAGTTGCATGGATAAGATTTATCTTTCTACTCAAAGGTTTGGTCTATCTGATCTTTATCTATATAGATATCGCTTTATGCGCACAAAAACGCACGCACTTTTGCAGCTTTTATCAACAAAAAGTAGGGAACTAAAACTGGGAAATAATACAGTCACGTGACACACGAATGATATTACTAGTCTATTATTTTTTTAGTTCATTATCCCTTGTTTATTATCATACTTGTTGGTTTCAAATAAGGTAATATCATAACATTGAGTAACTCAATTGAAGCAAAGAATCACTTTCAAATAATTTGAAGTGAATAGAAAGCGCACCAATTAACCCTTTACTCGGTAACACCTAATAGTTGGAAAGCCAATCTGAACCAACAACTGGAGGAACATTCAAACTATACAAACTTTATCACTCCATTCCACACGACAGGAATCTATCTTATCAGTGGGGGCACTATTAAAAGTTGGAAATTCTACCCAACTTTTAACTTCTTCAAACCTTCAAAATAGACGACGGCTGTATATCGTTAAAAACAAAACGATAGGATTCCCTGCGCCGCCGCATACATATACAAACAATCTTATCATTTGATAATATAAAAACAGTTTCAGTCGATCCAAGGTTGTTGTTATTATCCACTAAGTTACTTTGCTTGTTTGTTTGTGCAAAAAAAGAAAAGATTTTTAATAAACAAGATTTTTAACATCACTACCTGGCAACTTATTAACTAACTAGCTTCTTAAAAATCTTTATGGGTACAATAGAAGAAGTAAGTTGTTCAGTTGTTCAGTTGTTTACAACAATAATATAGCTAAAAACGCCCAAAGAGTGCCAGTCCATCATCATATAATGATAATCAATCAGTCCCTTGGAATGAGATCTCAATCTCCCCGATATAACTAGTTCTTAACCCTTTATTCAAAGCTTAAAAACTTGGCGACAATATTCCTGTGAATCAGTGGAAGTGGCTTTGAAATTGAAATTGAAATGAAAACTGATACACTAATGCGGCCATATAAGAATACACAAATTAATCCGATTCGTCAACATACAAACAAACAAACAAAAAAACAAAAAAAGCAAACCAAATGAAAATTTTCGCTTTATTCATACCTATCTATTGACTTTCTTTTGTTTATTTAATGATATGTAATATGTATGGATGGTCCATATATACATTGGACATTAGAATTGAGAAAACAATAAAACAACACCACTTGTTAAATATTATTCCTAAAACGCAAACTTTTAACGATCTTCAGTGTAATACAATAAATAGTACATAAGCAAAAAGAAGATCCTCTTCCTGATAATTACACCAGCCACAAACCACGATGTTCCTTCAATTGAGGCAAAGTCGAAAGCAAACAAACAAAACAAAACAAAACAGCGAAATTGGGAAGAACCAAAAATAGCGAATACATCAATCACACAATCAATCAATAAATCTACGTTTTTTACTATTGTTTTTTTTTTTGCCACACGTGTGCGGCTTATATTTAGAGGATTGAAGGTAAATCGAATTACCGTGTACACAAATAAGCAGTATATGTATACCGTATACTTGATTTGTCCTGTGTGCATACAAAACCAACTTGTATACATAATAACTTCCATAGATAGACAAACTAATCTAGCTTGAAGAGTGTCGTTATACAACCTTCTTAGGCACTGTTTGTTCAATTTTTCGGTTCCTGATTACAGAAATTAGTTTCTTCACTGCAAAAAGCAGTGAAAATCGCCATTTGCGTTTAAGTTTACGTTTACTCAGTTGGCTGCTCGCCTGTTTGCTTGCTTGCTTTTTCCACTTATCAAGCAATCTATACCTCCCTATGTCTAAATAACTGCAATGTAATATTCATATGATTAGTTTCAACTCTCCATTTGAACTTCCCTTGTGACTAACTGGCTCAGTTGACCTGTTAGTTAACCTGCGGAAAAACATATTTTATATGATGCTCAAATCGAAAAACCCTTTCTCCCTAATCCCTCTCTTGTGTAACACACACGGCTGTCACTAGAACAAGGATTGACATAACAATAAGATTAAAAAGATGAAGCAGAAGAGAGAGAGAAAGTGCGCACATAGTTAGTTTGTAGACAATTAATTGGAGAGATTGTAGATAATCACATAGATTTATTGGGTGATAATTGTGAAGAAGTGAAAGAGAAAATCATGTTATTATTACCTGCAATTCATATGTGGAACGAGCTGAATTGAAAGATGATGCGAATTTGATTCAAGACCTTTTTTGTTTCTTGTTTTTTTTTGGTGAAACTCTTGATTGAGTCGCGCGTTTTAACCAGCTCAAAGTATGGTGGTTGGATGTCGATCGAAAATTTTAAACACCAAAACCAAAACCAAGCAAGGATCTGTCACTTTACTTACTATCATCTGACTATAACGTTCATAATTAGCTAATTTCAGACGTAAAAGCCAAAAAGCAGCCCACCTATCGGATTTAGAAATACGATCATGGAGGTTAAAACTCACACCTTTGTGCAAACAAAGTGAAGTGCCGATATTTTTGCTCTGTTTCTTTTTTGAAAAACTACCGTATTATGAGCCTTTTTTGCGCGCTAACTTTTCAAAATAGAAGGAACAAGAGTAATGTAAACTCAACAAACAACATGATCTTTATTCACTAACGAGGTTAAGAGAACAAAGAAAGAGAGAGCATGAAAAAAAAGAGAAGCAAGAGAGAACAAAAAACAACAGGGTTATTATTCTATACACCGACTCAGAAGATATATATATAACATCAGGTAAAATTATAGTGTTATCGTATATGTATGTATGTATGTATGTATGAGAGAGCGACCAATCACCCTTAAAAGTAGTCAGTAAGTGAAGTGAGTTTCACACTCATCATGGTTTTACTGGAAGAATTAGGAACAGGGGCAGTTTCCATTAGAACAAAGATTATAATAATTTAGATGCAGGAAAAGTTTCCCAAAAATTCCAGAATCTGTATGTATGTATCTTTCAATTCTTCCCTCCTTATTCAATTATACAGTGTGTTGTTGGTATATATGTATGAGTGAGTGTATGTGTATGTGTATGTATGTGGGGAGAGTAGGAGTGTGTATCCCCTTGTGCGACGTGGAAATCTACTTCTTACCTGGCAATCATTCAATTTTGATGCAGAGCGATCGATAGATGAATTAAATTTATAGTACCTACACCTACCTAGAGGATTTGTCTTGAGTTGATTAGTTAGTTGCTGGATCAGTTGACACTTGCGGGTTTAGCCTCGGCACTCAACTCATCTTTGTTTGTTTGCTTTCCTTTGTGAGGAGTCGTACTAATGCTATTATAACTAAGACACCACCGCGGGGGAAGAAGGGGAGCATTAAGGGGAGCATTAAGGGGAGCATTATTGTTGTTGGCGGGTCATATGCGCCTGCCTTGCCTGCCTGTCCTGGTGAGAAGAAAGGAGGGGGGGGAGAGGTGGGTAAGTATGGGTTGACACACGACACAGTACCACGAAACAAGACCAACAGGACAGACAGGTCAGGTCAGGAAAAAAGTTGAGATTCCGAACTCCCCTCTCCCCCTCCAATCTCAATACTAAAAGATCTGCATTTCAGCTGATATGATGTCAACATGGTCCCATGCTATAAGAAATTTATATAAAGGTTCCCCCTGCAGGCAGGTAAGTACAACAGCCTCAAACGCTATTTCTTTTCTTGTTAAATTTTTAGTAGTAGCAGCTGTAGTGATATAATATGCTCCCTCTCAACCTCACCACCTCACTCACGTCTCTCGTCTCTCCTGCGGCTTCAAAGCAGACAGTAAACAAGCCTCTCGTCCCACCTCTCCCCCCCCTCCTTTCTTGTTAGTTGTCTCTTTTCCTTGGTAACTCTTATTCTTTCCCTACCTACCTTCCCTACCCCTGCTCCGCTTCTTTATTTCCTTCCTTCCTTCTTCCTCCCTTCCTCCCTTTCTTCCCCCCGTATGAGTGTTGCTCACTTCACCAGCCACGCCCGTTTTTCTACCTAAGAAGCAAAGAAAGCTTCCTGCAAGAGCATTTGTTTGTAAACAGATATACATACGAGCGTACGCACATACATACATACATACATAATAAATACACTATAGAGAAAAAAAAATATACACAAACAGACAATCACTCCGGTTAATCCAAATTCACCTCAAACTCCAACATTTCAGCTTAAAAAATAAAACCCACAACATTACAAGCTATTGTATTTTCATATAGATTTTACTTGTTTCAAATTTATTACACTTTCTCTCTTCCTCTCTTCCTCTCTTCCTTCCCTTTAAGTCGATCACTTTTCTTCTTTCTTGTCCTTACCACTTGTTTTCCTCTATTATCACATACATATCATCCACCACATTGTACCTGAGTATTTTCATCATCAAAAATTCCAAATCAAAATTCATGGTATGATATATTAACTATATCCAACCTCCCCTTTTTCTCTCCCCACCCAACTGCACATATAAACTTGAATTAGCAGCTTTTTCTTTCAGGACAGTGAAGTGAGCTATTAATTAGTTGACTATTAGAATCTCCCCCATATAAATTGTGTCTGTTTTTTTTTCTTTTATAAACTGATACACTATATTTGATAGTTAGTGTTATAACCATACCAATTTCAATTTCCTTTCAAAGTCGAAAGGAAAAAGAAAACAGAGCAAATTGTCTTTTTAAAAGAATACAATTACATTACAAAACTACAGTCGTTTAAGATAAACAGCAAATAAAACAAAATTGAATATCAATTGATCAACAAATAATAATCATAGCAATACCAAATAATGTCATCTAAAGAAAGTGAACCAGCAACAGCAACAACTTCTACCACTAATACTGGTGGTGGTGATAAGACTCCATCGATAACAGCTACTGGTACTCCTTCGTTAACGCAATCCGAAGGTACTGGTAATAATAATGCGAGTTCTCCGGAGTCCAACGAAGACATATCTTCCACTTCGCAATCAAACAAGACAAAAAAGAAATCAAAAGGTAGAATCTTTCAATGTTCAGGGTATCATAACTGTACTATGTCATTCACAAGATCTGAGCATTTGGCTAGACACATACGCAAACATACAGGTGAAAGACCTTTTAAATGTGAACACTGTTCAAGAAGATTTTCAAGGTTGGATAATTTGAGACAGCATAAGCAAACCGTTCATATTTATGAGAATTTCATTCAGACTTATCCTGGTGAAAATGTTAACGTTAGAGTGAAATATAATTCTGACGATGATGACGAATTGAAAAAAATGGAAGCTGCTGGTAAATCTATGCATCAAAAGGATAGATATGATGGGTATATTGATCCACAACAACAACAACAGCAACAACAGCAACAGCAGCAATTACAGCAATCCCATATTAATCATCAACTTCCACAGCATCACCATCATCATCATTCTCATCACCAACTTCAACCTCAACCTCATGTCATTACTCCAATCGATCCTAACTATCAACAAACGCTATCTCCTCCTCATTCTGTTTCTCCTCCAACCGTTGTTGTTCAACAACAGTCTACAATGTTACCACCACCAAGAATCTCAATGGGTAATTCTTTGAACAATGAATTTAGACCTCATTTATCTAATAAGCCAAGACCGATTTTTGTTCAAAATTCTAACTTTACGGAAGGTAGTCGTTCAGGTTCTGAATTGAGCACACCATTAAATTCAGCCAACTTGCTGTCGCCATCATCAGGTCCATCTCCTCCCCCATCTGCCACTCGACAACGCCATCTTCAACAGTCGCAACAACAACAGCAACAGCAACAATCACCTTATCAACATATGTCACATCAACAGCTGATTACGCCAACTACTGGAATGAGTATGAATTCCCCGGCCATTTTTTCACCATTAGCTTCAACATACCTCAACTCGCCAGCTCCTCCGCCTCGTTCTCACCATTCCTTACACCAACCTCAACAGCACCAGCTTCAGAATCAGCATCAAATACAACAACCACAACACTCTCTACATGACAATCAATACCCAAGTAATTTACAATCAACACCATCTGCATCTTCGTCTCGTTTGCAATCGCCACATAATCTCTCCTTTTTAATTAACAATACAACTGAGAATACAACCTTGTCTCCGCTGATGAAGTCGGGATTCAATCCATCTCCATTACCGCAGCCAAAGACTGCAACTAGAAACTGGTTAATCAGTGTTCTCAACGATCATAAAACGGAGGCCGGTCATAATACTGCTACTACTACAACTGCAACTACCGGTGCAAGTACGCCAACAATAGCTGCTCCCATCAAAAATGGATCAGATACTCAAACCTCATTTTCAACGATACCCCCAGCGGCACCACCTACTAGATACGGGCTTGGAAGCAATGGAAGTGTCAAACTACCTGCTTTAAATGAGCTGGGGTTCTAACATTACTGTTTTGGTGCAATTCGATTCTATTCAATTAATTTATTTCAATTCATTTTCTTATATTTTCTTCTTTCAAAATCCCTTTTTTTCTCCTGCTCTTTGATTTTATCCTAATATTCAAGTCTGTTTATTCCATTATTATTCTTTTTATTAAACGTTGTTGTTTTCTTTTCTTCCTACTACCTTTTCCACTCCTTTTTTTTGTTTTTTGTTTGAAATTTGAGCTTTGACTTTACGTTCATTCATCCGACTACAACATGATGCCCAAATTAATAATAAGATAACTTAATGATTTCAATAGTTTTTTTTGATTTTCCCAACCTTACAAACCACCAAGACCGACCGCCTTGTAAATTAAAACAATACCAAGTGTAGGTGGTTGGTTGCGCTGCACGCCTTTTGAAACGTTACCCGGCCCGCGAGTATCTCTTCATAAAGTCAGATAACGTAAACCAGAAATAAAAACAAATCAAAAATCAAAACAAAAAAAGACTCCCTTTGAGTCTCTCAGTCTCTCTCCGTCTCAAACTCTCGTGTTTTGTTTTGCTTTGTTTTGTTTACTTTCTTCTTTTGTTAATAACCTTCTACTACACCAAATCTCTGCCTATCCCCCCCCCTACTCTCACCCTTACCTTACGTTATATACATAAATATACATAAATATATATATTACATATATATTTACTTAAAATTATAGATATAACTTTTAAGTTTCTTTTTTAAACATACTTATTAATTATAAACATCAGAAAACATGTCAGGAAAAGTTCATGGAGGAAAAGGTAAATCTGGTGCCAAAGATGGCTCATTAAAAGCTCAATCACATTCAGCCAAAGCAGGTTTACAGTTCCCTGTTGGAAGAATCAAGAGATATTTGAAAAAAACAGCTCAATCTAAGTTAAGAGTTGGCTCAAAGTCTGCTATTTACTTAGCTGCCGTTTTGGAATATCTAACAGCTGAAGTTTTGGAATTGGCTGGTAACGCTGCTAAAGATTTAAAAGTTAAGAGAATTACACCTAGACATTTGCAATTGGCAATTAGAGGTGATGAAGAATTAGATACTATGATTAAAGCTACCATTGCTTATGGTGGTGTCTTGCCACACATTAATAAAGCTTTATTGCAGAAAGTTGAAAAGAAGAAGCATTAAGCTATCGTGTTTGTTTGAAATTGAATCCCGAAATGATGGCTGTCTTTTTTTTCTTTACTTTCTTGTTGTGTTTTTTTTATTATTGATCTTTCAAGGAATTTTTCTTCTTTTTTTGAAATTTTAGTGTATTATATTTTTGTATACTTTATTATCCCTCCACGTATAGTGATTTATTTTCTTACCAATCAATCAATCAATCAATCAATCAATCAATCAATCAATCAATCAATCAATCAATTTTGTTTTGTTCCAGTTTTGTTCCAGTTTTGTTAAATGCTTTTTTTTATAAACAAGGAAGCTTGTCATGTATGTATGAGTTATCTATGTGTGTTGTTGTTAGTGTTTCTTTTCCTCTCCTTTGTTTTGTTTTATTGTTTGCATGCAATCCATATATATTTAGGTGGAAGTTGTTTTACTCTGCCGCTTATGTGTCTGTTTCTCCTTCTTTCTTTTTTTGCTTGGTGAGGAAATATAACATACCGAAACCCCCCACCATCGTTGTTGTTGTTGCTTTAGTTTGAGTTTCTTTATAATTTACTTAGCACCTTTTTTCTGTCTTGCCCTTTTTGTTTCCACCTGTCGTTTTGATCTTTTTTTTGTTTGTTTGTTTGTATTCCCCACCTTGTATATTTATAATCTAGGTGTTTAAGTGTTTGATAATCCTATATTAATAGCGTATGTATGTACCCAGCAAACCAATTAAATCTTTTATTGAGTTTCACTCCTATTTTTACATCATAACTCGTTGTGTTTGTATTTCATAAGTATATACCGCAAGATTACTTTTATTTAAGAATCGTTAATCATTCAAAAAAAGTTCATTATATCCTATACATTCATCCTCCTCATCTCCATCTCCATCTCCATCTCCACCTTCTTCCCCATCCTCACAATCATTCCCTACGAACTCTCAACCTACCACTGATATGGTCATTGAACATAACCTTATATTCAGCGCCGTCAACAGCAGTACAGTTGTCAATTGTACTCAATACCCGTCCACCTTCATTATTTTTCACAGTTGTTAATGGAAGAACCGTCCAATCTGGTGGAATCAACGCCGTTTGTGGCAGATTAATAGAGAATGAGCTTGTTTGGTTGTGTTGTTGTGGCTCGGTTTGATGAATGATATTAACTGGATTGTTGAGATGGTTCTCCACGTTTGGAATATCATTGCGATGTGCTTGTTCTTGCGATTGTTGATGTTGTGGCTCAGTTGAAGCATTTGCATTCGTTGTTGCAGCTTCTGCATCTGCATCTGCTGTTGTTGCCGTTGTTGAGGTTGGGGTTGTGCCAGCAAATGTATTGTTAGCGTTTTTCTTGAAAACGTCACTTCTACAAGTTGGACAAATATGCGACCGACTTAACCAACTTTTCAAACAACCGAAATGCAAAACATGGCCACAATTCAATTTTTTTGGACAATTTCTATGTTTTTTGTGAGGAACATCCAAGGTCATATCATCCCTACAAATGATACATAGATCATCTCTTTCAAGGTCTTGCTGTGTAACATCGGTCAAATTCTTATCCAATTCCCTTGATGCTTTCATTAAATACAATAAATCCGTAACGTTTTTGATCAATTGCATAACGGACCTATAAATATCAGTTGAGAAATTAACCGGTAATCTATGAGCATAAACTAATCCCATGAATAAGAATCCAACTGATCCAACTTTAACAAGACTCAAGATAACTGAACCAACTTTAGAGATCCATATTTTATTTTCCCAATTTTCTTCATCTTCATTCAATTCAAGGTAAATCACTTCACCAATGTTTAGCACAAATTTCAAAGTTGATTCTAGTAAGTTCAAATAAACCACCAGAAAATCCAATCCAAAAATAAGGAAAACTTCAGCAGAATGTAAAAAAGACTGGTCGATACATGTAACGATCAACTTGTGATCCAAGTATAAGAACAGGGATAGTATAACTGTTGATCTGTTTATCAATTTACCTTTCAATTTATTCCACAGTCTCAATGCCACGCTTTCCCTCTTCAATTCTTCACCTTCATCAAACTCATCGTCTTCACCATTTGAAGTGGTGGTTGCGGACCAATTGTTGGTTTGTTGGAAAACCATGTCTAATCTATCATCCAAAATCCAATGGAAAACTTTCAAGAACAACAATCCAAAAATCAGTATTCCCAACAATAAATCATTCTCATCCCTGAACACTGCAATAACCATTAATGCATTAGTGATGGACATCCATGCTCGTTCATGAATATGTTCCATTTCAATCAACCTCAATTCACCAAACAGTATAACCTGTAACAATTTGCCAATAAGTAAAAATGTAACAATTAGCCAATTGCCAAAGAAAATCAAGTGTGCACCTTGGAACATCTTTATACCTGCTGAATACAAGTTTGGTCTCTCTTTTAAAGTATCGTACACTGTATAAGCTATAAGTGCTGTACTTGCTAACGTATAAACTTTGAAGTTTATACCTCTTATGAATGATAAGTCCATGGTTGTGTTTATCTATTTATATATTGATACCTTTGTAATTGTAAATTGGAGTAGACTTCAAAAAAGAAGCTGGATAGAAAGGAAATAAGTATCTTTGTTGTGTTGTTATCTTTAAATTTACAGGTGGTTTAAATTGTTGAACTGTAAATCTGCGAGAGCTTTCCATTAAGAGAGAACAGGACTTCTATTGCTTTTTATTAGAGGCGCCTTTTTTTATACATTTGATACACTTAGCTTGAATCAACTGTTCTGATACGATTTGAATTATAGATATACATAGGAGAATAATTACTGATTTGACATTCACTTTTTATAGGCAATCATACAGATATACTATTTACAAAAACGCAAAATACTTATACATAGAACAGTTTGATGAATTGATCTCTTACCATTTTAAATTACTCTCTTTTTTTTCAACTCTAATCCCAGATCAACAACACGATTTAAAAAAACAAAACATACACAGAAACACAAGAGTCTAATAGAACCTCATGAGTAGTATAGCATTAAAGCTAACAACGTTGTTTGTTAGACAAATAGCCAAGCCAATTGCAAATATATTAAAAGCCGAAGCTAAAGAGCATGCGCTATTCAAGAGAATCTGTGTCAGAATAGCGCAAAATATTCATTTTTTAGATCATAATTTGAAAGTCAGATTACTGGGTAGAAAAACAAAGACAACTCTACGTCCATTGAATGAGGTTAAAGCTATTCAAAGCGGTGCTGAAATATTGTCGGAGGCTTTCATTTTCAGCGTGGCTGCAAGTGGTATCTTGTACGAAGCTAATAGACAGAGATTGAAGGAGAAGAATAGACGAGATGCAATTACGGATGATATTGCCACATTACAGGATGAGATTGAGTTCTTGAAAGAAATTTTAAATAGAGAACTAAATATAAAAGTTGATGGCTATCACGTTCCTGAGAATTATAAACCTAGTGTGTTGAAAGTTGATGGACAAGGCAACGTTGTCTTCAAAAATAATGAGAACGATAATACGGAGATAGCTGATGACCAAATTGTCAAGAAACAAGGTGTTATTGAGACTATCAAGAAAGAACTGATAGCTTTAGAGAAAAAAGAGACAAAGAATTAGGTTAAATTTTTTGTTGTTGATCTGTTTGTTGTAGAGTAAATATTCACATATATATAACTTTTTTTTGTACACCCCTGTATATATATAGGTTGAAGAAAATTTACAATCTAGTTTATGTGCAAAAGAATTATATTTGATTAATCATTAGTATACAGAATAAATAGTTATTATACAAAATTAGCATTTGTTTTTTTTTTGTCTTTCAAAAGTAATCATCTTCTGGTTCACTATCAGGGTTTCTTTCCCTATTTGCAAAATCATCGTTTTGGTCGCCGTCACCTTCAAATCTCTGATAATCGACACCATCTTCGTTTTGATTGAATAAAAACAAATCAGTTCTAGATGTATCAACTTCTAGATCAGATGGTGATGTTGGTGGGTCATTATTAGAGTCACTTTTGTTTTTAGCAGAGTATGAATGGTAACTACTAGAATCGGAAGAATCACCCTCATCACTTGAAGATGATTTTGTTGGTGTATTATTATTGTTCGTGAATGAGGATTCAAGACCAGAATCCGTATCTGAATCGTCCGAGAAGGATGATTTGGTTCTGGTTTTTTTCACTGACGATGTATCTGAATCAAAATTGGTATCCGGCATCTTTCTCTTAGTATCCTCTTTATCAATGTTAATGTTAGCTTGAGTTAAATTATAAATAGCAGTTTCGCTGTCACTCTGGCTCTCCCTAGTGCTATCACTTTCGCTGCTGCTGTCGCTATCACTACCACTATCATTAGCTTTCAATTTCTCAGCAGTGAAATCCCAGTTCAAGGCCATCGTTCTCAATCTATCAACTTCTTCTAAAACCAAACCTAAATTAAAGGAAAACAATCTATTGTCTTTCAATTTTCCAAACTCAATTGTGCATTGGTTCAACTTTTCAACAACCTCCTTCATTTCAATCTCTTTTTCTAGTATGTCCTTTGCATTGTTTTTGAAATCTGTTAGTTTAGTGAAAATGTACAGTGCTTCAATATAAATGTTCAATGCTGTTAGATATTTAATAGTGACATCGGTGTCAAATGGTCTATGTAACGTTAACGATTCAGATAATTCTTTGAACTGAATAAACTGTCCGGATGTGGTGTATTCCCATAATAAAGCATGAATGAAGTATGCAACGTGATATTTAGAACCTCTGGTATGAAGGGGAGCCATGCTTTCTTGTAAATGCATTTTGGTGCATTTCGTTTCGCTTCTATCCTCTTCTTCTTCGTCTTCTTCATCTTCTTCATCTTCTTCTTCATCTTCATCTTCACTGATATCATTTCTATCTGATAATTCATTATTGTGTTTTAATTTTCCAAGTGTGCTTTCAAACTCAAAATTCTGACAAGGGTATAAAGCGGTTCTTGTATTAGTTGCAGATTGAAAAGTCGTACTCAAATATGTTAAAAATTTAAATATTTGCTGTTGGTATTTTCTTTTTTTTGATCTAATTGTATTTTCTATAAATCTAAAAGGTATGTTATTGTCATGATTGTTAGAGTATGTTAAAGCTGTAAGAACAGGGTTTTTCGTTGATGCTAAAGAAGGTATATCCAATTGTTCTATCAATCTTTGTTTATCTAGTTTAGTTTCTTCTTGTAAAAGTTGAATAAATTCTTCTTCATTTAGATTTTTCAAAACCTCCAAAGTCAACCCCCAAACTTCTGTAATTTTTTGACCGTGGATTCTGACAAATAGACATAAAGCCTTGTAGCATAATTTCCACTCATTTTTCATTACTGAAATGATGATCAAATTGTACAATATATCAATGTTGTGTTCGTATAATGATCTACTTATTCTTATCGAGTTATCTAACATTGTTTTAGCTAAAAACTTGCCCGATTTTAACAATTTTTGCTGTTCTGAAAATTTCATGAACTGGTCTGATATGTGTTGTGTTGAGTCTGGTAGCACTTCTTCACCTGATAACAAGATATCAAAATCATGTTTCATCCAAGCGGTGAAAGATGCAGGTGGTTTTATCTGGATCGGATTGGTTATTGAAATGTTAGATTTCCTTTCATTTCCTCGTATTTTTATTCTCGTACTATGGTTCTTTTCATTATCTTCGACATTGTATTCGTCACTAGCATCATCATTATCATCGTTGAAATCCTTATCTGAGTCTGAGTCTGAGTCTGAGTCTGAGTGTTCCGAATCGTTATCTGAAACGTTATCTGAATCGGAATCTGAATCAGACAACCAGACTTCATAAGAGTTTTCTAATAGCGGATGGATTTTTGAAAATTGCTTGATTCTATTATTTCTATTATATTTTGTCCTTTGAAGTTTTGACTCAGTTTTAAGCAGTGATCTGATGTGATCGTTAAGAAATTCAGCTAGTTTCAATTTATTCAATCGAACATCACTTTTTATAAAAGTATTTGAAGCTTTTTCAAACGGACTTGAAAAATTGTTCATGTGTATTTAGAGTCCTATAAAAAGCCTTTTTCTGTCTTATTTTGTTGATATTTAGGTGAATTAGCAGAAAAGTAAGTTCAAAGACACCATCAAATATGGACCAAAACAAACCTAAAGATCTAAGTATCTTTTTTGCATGAATAGTTTTCAGAATATTTTTTTTTTAATCCACTTCCAGGCAGTGCATTAATTTTTTTTCAAGAATATTTATTAAGTCGATCGTCCTAAAACAAGTACAAGTGCCGGTCGATATTTCGAAAATTCAAATCGACAATTTTAGCGCGCCCCCACACTTCAACTAAGAGCCACAGTTTTGCTGCTGCTGATAAAAATAATGCTGATAAAATACCATCAATGTTTGATTGATTGTGAATCGAATCAATAATCTACTAGCTAGTTTGATTCAATGACTCAGTTATTTATTTATTCTTTATCAATTGTTTGCATTGTCATAATATTCATCTTTATGTTTATTTTCTTTGCTTTAAAACCATATCCTCCGGTAATCTTTTCTGTATTATATACATGAACAATTCTTTCAAACCCCTAATAATTTCTAAAAGGTTCATTTCCCAAATTGCAAAAAATAAGATGTCTCCTTCAAGTTTACCATCCCACAACTCATATTTTAAGATAGGTGGTAAAGATATTTGGTCTTTAATTAATGATACTGCAGCAGCTGCTGAAAAAGAATCTGGTGAAAAAGTTGTCAACTTGGGTCAAGGTTTCTTCTCATACTCACCTCCTGAATTCGCCATTGAAGCTGCTAAAAAGGCTTTGGATGTTCCAATGAATAATCAATATGCTCATACTAAAGGTAAACCATCTTTAATTCAAGCTATTATTAATACATACTCATCAATTTACGGTAGGCAATTGGAAAAGGAAGAAGTGTTAGTGACAACTGGTGCCAATGAAGGTATGTTGAGCGTTTTTACTGGGTTCTTGGAAAAAGATGACGAAGTTATTGTTTTCGAACCATTCTTTGACCAATACATTTCCAACATTGAACTACCTGGCGGAAAAGTTGTTTATGTTCAATTGCACCCACCTGCTGATTTTTCTGAAAGAAACGTCACTGGTGACGAATGGACTATCAACTGGGACGAATTAGAAGCTGCCATTTCTCCAAAGACAAAAATGATTGTTCTGAATACCCCACATAATCCAATCGGTAAAGTTTTCAACAAAGATGAATTAACAAAAATTGGTGAATTAGCAGTCAAGCATAATTTTTTAATCCTGTCTGACGAAGTTTACGAGAATTTATACTATAAAGATTTCACTAGGGTTGCTTTATTGAACGATGAAGTTGCCAAGAGAACATTCACCGTTGGTTCTGCTGGCAAGTCATTTGCAGCCACTGGTTGGAGAGTTGGTTGGATTATTGGTAATAAAGAACTAATGCCATACTGTTCATTGGCCCACACTAGAATTTGTTTCTCATCCCCATCTGTTATGCAAGAAGCTACAGCATCGGCATTAAACCAAGCTTTGACTAACGGTTATTACCAACAAACTAGAAACGAATATATCAACAAATACAAGATTTTCACAGCTGTCTTTGAAGAATTAGGATTACCTTACACAATTCCTGATGGTGGATACTTCTTATTAGTTAACTTCAAAAAAGTTAAAATGCCCACCGATTTGGTATTCCCCGATGAAATTAGTAGTAAACCAAGAGATTTCAAGTTAGCTTACTGGCTAATTAAAGAATTTGGTGTTGTTTCCATCCCACCCTCTGAATTCTACTTGCCTCAAAACACGCACGTTATTGAAGATTGTTTAAGATTCGCTGTTTGTAAAGGTGATGATATGTTAGAAGAAGCCGTTGTTAGATTAAGAGGTTTAAAGAAGTACATCAATTGAATGTACTGATTTTTTTATTGTTGTTACCATATCACTTCTTTTCATTTGGTTAATAATTTATAGATTTGTATACAAATATATATATATAAATAATTGAAATTCTATAATTGCAACAACAAAAATCACGTTCATTTGAAGGCTCAATGAAATACCAGATAAAGATAGGAGTCATAAAAAAGTTTAAGATAATGTTTTAAGAAAGAGGGAAAAAAATACATGCACACATAAAGAAATAACACTTGAAATACTAATAACAATAAAAAAGGGTGAAAGAAGGACAAAACATGAAAAGAAGCAAAACAGAAAACATAAAACTAAAGAAAAAACGGAGTATGTAAATAAGGAAATAATAAGACATTAAACAAAGAAAAAGTGAGAAAATTCAATTAAACATATAATATATAGATATTGTATATGCAAAAAAATGGAAAAAGGTGAAAAAGAGATGAAGATTGGAAAAAGAGGCAAGGGAATAATAACAGTAGCAAATTAAAGCCAATTTAAATCACAGTATCTTACAGTTCAGCAGGAATTCAACATTGACAGCCATCTAAATTATCGTGACCATCTTGATTGTTCATGCTAACATCAATCATTTTGGCACTGTCCTTTGGGTTCCCACTTAAAGCATCATCAGTATTTTCATTTTGTAACTCAGGTAGCAATTTAGCAACCTTTTTAAACAAATTCTTAACGTTATAACCATTTTTGGAAGATGTTTCAATAAAAAAATTAGCACCTAACTTTTTACAAAGTTGTTCACCTTCTTCGTTTGTAATAACTTTATTGTCCAAATCTGATTTGTTACCAACTAGAATGATTAAAACATTGGAACCTCTTTCCTCTTTGATGTAGTTAAACCACTTATTCACGTTATTGAAAGAATCTTTATTTGTAATGTCATAAACTATGATAGCAACGTTTGAATCTCTAATATAGGATGGGATTAGAGAACGGAATCGTTCTTGACCTGCAGTATCCCAAAGTTGTAATCTAATTGTCTTGTCGTCCAAGTACATTGTTTTTGATAAGAAGTCTATTCCAATTGTAGCAGCATAATGTGAATCAAATGTGTCGTACATAAACCTTGTGATTAATGATGTTTTACCAACACCTTGATCTCCAAGGAAAACAATCTTATATTTCGTTAACATTGTTCTTGGGGATATGATTATTTATGTTTGATTTTTTTTGTTCTTCAGTTGGCCGTCAGGAGTGATATAAAGATGAAATCAATGGATATAAATACTTGTTGGTTGATTTCTGGATAGTTATAAGTGATACAAGTTTTAGTATGAATAAATAAATATATAAACGTTTGTATTTGTGTTATTAAGTCTTAACCGATTGAGGGAATTGAGAGTAGTATTATTAATGGATGATATTTTTAATAGGAATATGATTTATTTATCAATATTGTATAAAGATCTAAGATATATAGATATATTAATACCGGAATTAGAAACGGAAAAACCCCTGTTTATGTGTAAAGTACAGTTATCAGTTTGGTATTTTAGATAAATTCACATCTATTGGGTTGGATAAAGTCTCTCTCTACAACAACAATAAGATTCCAAAGATCAGAAGATCAAAGTGAGTGGTTTCAAAGATCAGAAGAAAGGTGTTCTTCTGTCTTGCCGGCACGCGGATTTGAATTGGCAGTTATTACTATTTACTTGTCGTGAGACCTCATTCTAAGTTGTATACTAAACTCTACTTTATACTAATGATACTCTACTTAATATAGAATGACATCACAGAGTTTATTTCTTCTTACCAGACTTCTTAATACCACCACCAACCATTGGTCCTTTACCTGCACCAGAAACCTTTGCAGCCATTTCTTTCTTAGCCTTTTCAGCTTCCTTTTGCTTTTGTTTGAATGCTAAATCTTCTTCGTCAAATTCTTGGGCCTTCTTTTTTGGGGCCTTTAATGCTGAAATATTCATATATGTATAAGTATATATACAGACAGTATGTTAGTATTTCAATAATTGGATATTTCACTTTTTAGCCGACTTATTCAAAAGAAGATAATATTGGATTTTTCAACTTAATTTCCTGTGATGATGCTGCTGTGTGTGTGTGATCCAATAGATTTCAATTATTTGTGAGTAGTGGATACATACGCTTAGCTTTACCACCTTGTCTACCGGACATGTTGATTGATAATAGGTACAGTTGACTTTCTTGATTAATGTTAATCTTGTTAATCTTGTTAATCTAGTCAAAATGTTAAACAAGTATTAGTAGTACTGGTAAAAGCACAAAAAAAGTCTGTCAAACTGAGAGAAAAAAAAAATGCGGTTACTGAGCCCTGATTTGAAGCAGAACACATACATATTTCATTTCATACTGTATCTCTCTTTCCGGTGTATTTGTACTTACTTGGTCTCAAGTAGCTTTGTATAGAGGACCCTCTTGCTAATAAGGACCTAATCCCACTACACATTAAATTTTCAAGCTTCATTCAACTTGTTATAACTCAATTCATCCTGAGATTACTTGAAAATACTGTATATAGCTTGATTTTTTTTTTTTTTAATTCAGATAATCAATACAAAAATTACAAAGTTTAACAATATTCAGTTGAGAGATCCCAAATTCTAAAATTCTAAAAGAAGAAATGAATATCCTATCAACTACATCACTTATCACAACTGGTGATAAAGAGAAAATCAAAAGGGTGATTCCAAAAGCTTCAAATAAAATCATTGATGCAGCAGTGGCAAGATTATACATTGCTTATCCAACACCTGAAGAATGGCAATATACTGGATTGGTGGGGGCAATTGTACTCGTAGAAGATACTGTTGGTCATACTTTCTTTTTGAAATTGGTTGATATAGTTGGGAACAGGGGAGTTTTATGGGATCAAGAGCTATACGTGAAATTTGAATATAATCAAGATCGTTCTTTTTTCCATTCCTTTGAAATTGAAGAATGTTACGTAGGCTTATTGTTCGATGATAAAAATGAAGCTGCACATTTTTTCAAGAAAGTGACTCATAAAGAAAAACATGCCTCAAAGGCAACCATTCAAAATAAAAATGCTATTGAATTGAAGAAGAAACCAGAGGAAAATAAAAAGAAAGGTTTAAGAGGTTATATGGGCTCCGATGATAATACTGGTGCAAATACTGGCGATTCACTAATCAATGAACAAAGAATGAGACGAGCCAAAGGTGTGATATATTACGATGACCAACCCCCTGTCGAATGGAGATCATTTTATAAAGAGTTAGAAAACGCCGGCATTACAGAAGACCTAATCGCTGATAACAGAGAATTCATTAAAGACTACATTGCGAAGCAAGGTGGTCCTTTGGTCGGTTTGGAACCTCCAATTCCAAGAAAGTTTCAATTCAAAAATAGTAACCCTCCACCTCCTCCTAGTCAATCAAGATCAAGATCAAATACTGTCTCGGGAAAGAAAAAGAAAGCTCCTCCTCCACCACCCCCACCTCCACATGCAGAAGCTTCAATAAGCAGCGTACCACAACCTCAACAATATAGCAATAACGATGACAGTGACTATGATTTCTCTCCACCTGCTGATTTCAATAGTTCCTCCATTCAGAAAAATCAAACAGTTCCAACACCTCCTTCTTTATCTCCTTCACCTGCACCAACTGTCCCACCTGCATCTGCTCTCCCATCTGCACCATCTGTCCCACCTGCACCCCCTCGTCAAAGAACTGCATCCATATCGGATGCAAGCACACAATCTGGCGTTGAATCTGGATACGCATCACCCTCGCCAGCACCTGAGCATTCAGCCGGATTCCATGGTTTAGCAGCACCAAGTAAACACAGAGTTCCACCACCGATTAATATCCCAAGTGCCCCAGCACCTCCAGAACAGCAACAGCAGCAATTCCAACAACAGCCACCTGCAAATCTGCCACCAAGGTTCCAACAACAACAACCTGCTCAATCACCATTTGGTGCTCCATCTCAACAACCATCATTTGGTGTACCATCAGGATTACCACCTGCCGCACCAGCAAGAGGTGCTGTCCCACCACCACCGCCATCTAGAGGTCCTGCTCCTCCTCCTCCACCTTCAAGATTTGGTGCCGCTCAACCATTATCTCCAAATACAACAGGTAGGTCAGCACCTGCTCCTCCACCTCCAAGAAGAGGTCCTGCTCCTCCACCGCCACCTTCCAGAACTGCTGTTGCTACTTCTCCTGCTCCAGATCTGGCATCAAGACCACTGCCTGCAATGCCGCCTAGAAACGTCACACCAGTAACTGCTGTACAACCATACAGTCCATACTCATCGCCGCCACCTCAACAACAACAGCAACAACAACAACAGACTTTTACTCCTCCACCGCCACCTGTTCGTAACGTTGCCCCTGCTCTTCCTCCAATGCCAACTCAACCGCAACAACAACAACCATCTGCAATTCCGCAAGCCCCTCCTCCACCACCAATGATGCAATCTGCAATTCCTCAAGCTCCTCCTCCGCCACCAATGATGCAACAGTCTGCAATTCCTCAAGCTCCTCCTCCACCTCCAATAATGCAACAGTCTGCAACCCCACAAGCTCCACCACCTCCTCCATTCCCAACTGGTGGTGCTCCAGTTGCTCCTCCGCCTCCACCAATGATAGGACAACCACAGCAACAACAGCAATCAATGTCTATGCCACCATCTGGTGGTGATAATAGAGATGCCTTGTTGGCGTCTATCAGAAATGCAGGTATAGGGTCTTTAAAAAAGACCGATAAATCACAACTTGAAAAACCTAGTGTTTTGTTACAAGAAGCCAGAGGTGAACCTGTTTCTGCTCCACCTTCATCTTCTGGAGGCGGTGGTGGTGTACCTGGCCAACCTGCTACTTTAGCTGATGCCTTAGCAGCCGCTTTGAGCCAAAGAAAGACGAAGGTTGCTCATAGTGACGATGAAGATGATGGTGATTGGTGATTTGTATGAGACTTTTGAATATTCATTATTTTATTTTTTATTTGTGTTGGTTTTTATCTCTTCTGCACCCTTTCTCATGAGTTATGTCACCTATAAAGTTTGTATGATTATGTTATAGATTTGATTATTCTTATTTAATGCATTTGTTTTGATCTATCAAGAGACAAACCGTTCTTCATATTGCAAAAAAAAAAGTATATTAGTAGTACAAAATAACTATATCACTGTATGAAGGAGAAAACCTATTCCAAAAATTTGGCTTTCCAAGTGTTAAGCCACTTACATTTCTTTTCGTCACCATTATTTAAATCCTTGACTAGTTCAACGATTTTATTGGAAATACTAATTAACTTTACACCAAACTCCTTACTGGTTTCCAAATCTTGTTCGTAAATAATAGAACCCACTAGATCATCAATACATTCACCAATAACCAACCTTTTAGAATTCAACAAATCAATCTTTGAAGAAAATTTAATGCTGAATTTATTGTTTGGGATCGATTTATCTAATGATGAAACCAAAAGTTTTATCAATTTAATTTTTTGAACCCAAATTTTAGCAAAAGCCAACAATTCCTCATCAATTTCATCTTCACTTTCATCTCCTTCCAATTCAGGGGCAGGTGGTGACTTCATTCTATCACCTTCTCCATCCACTTCGTCTTCTTCATCAGAAAGGGCAAATGGATCATTATCGAACTCATCACCAGAAGTTGGATTCTGAACCCATTCTTCAAATTCATCAAGGGCATCATCAATTAATTTATTGGCTTCTTTTAATCGACTCTTCAATAAACCTGCTGATCCGGATTTAACAATGGTTTGTAAAACTTCAGTCGTTTCCCAAATCTTCGCCACTGACAACAACCTGTTTTTATTATCGTCAGCGGTGATGGTGCTGGTGGTTGAATCAATTGGTAATTCAAGTAATGTTTCAAGTTCGGTAACTAATGCTGAGTAACTAGCGATTAAATCGATTGATAGGTCGACAACTGCAGTGACAAATAATCTCGAATAAATTTCTCTTTCATTCAGTAATTGAACTAGTAAACTGACCAACAACACTATTGTCTTGGAAGCGCTTTCTAATTCAGTGTAGCATGGCTTGTAATTCGTTGTTGAAATTGGTGGCTTGAAGACTAATCCCAATTTTGTTGTGTGTGCATGAATCAATTTAGATAATTTGGGTAGCTCAGTTATTGGATCTTCTAGTTTGGTTGAAGTTAGTTTCTGCTCTGGGGTTTGTTCAGTTGTTGTAGTAGTGGTGGTGGTCAGAGGTGTTGATAGTTGGGTTTGTAACGATTTGGACCAGTATGTCAATGCATCTTTGAAAGATGATAAAAGATTTTGCAAATCCTTTTTTGTTTTAGAATCTGAGGACATTTTTTAAAATTTTGTCTTGTTTGAATTATATTTCACCGTATTTAAAGTATTCACTACAACGGTGACAAAAGTTCCGTTTATCAATTCAGGTTAAAGTAAAAAGTAGAAATGGCAAAGAGAGAGAAGAGAGCCTTAAAAAAACCAAAAAAAAAAAAAAACCTTTTTCCAGGCTGTGTAAAAAAAGCAGACTTTCGAAAGCGCTTAATTAACCATAAAGTTTATCCTACCATAACTACCCTTTTTACTTTTATAATAAAGACAACAGCAATATTTATTCATAATACATATGGATATTCTTTACATCTAGAGTAACATATAAGTCAAAGATGCAATTAATGTAAACAAGGCACCAATTGAAGAAGATTGTAATCTTGCAGCTGCACCTTGTGACGTTGATGATGAAGTAGCAGAAGCAGAGAATCCTGATGAAGTTGAAGAAGAATCAGAACCTCTGATTGTTGAAGTTGATGTGGATGTGGACAGAATTGAATCATCGTATAAATCAGTTGGAACATCCTCATCAAAGGAAGTTTCATCACCACTTTCATAGCAGTATCTTTCAAAACAGGACTTGCATTGTTCCCCCATCTCATTTCCTAGTCTCTCTTCCGATCTTCTAATAATGGCACAACCGATACATTGAGCAAATTCTTCATCATCAGCAAAACTGTCTCTAGTGGCAATATCAAATCCATTTCTAATCATTGCATCTCTATCTTCCATTGAGAAAACATAAGTGGATACGTTGGATTCAAACGAAATTGCTTGGTTTGGGTAGTAAACAAGTAATGGTTTCAAGTATGCATATTCGTCTTCATCCGTCAATAATCTTGAACCGTTACAACCAAAAAACACCGGTCTTTTATTCAAACCTTTTTCAACAAATTCTTCCACGGTACTCGGTAGTTGATAAAAAGTTGAATCAGAGTCCAATTCCCCTAATCTTTCCATAGTTGCATATAAGGATGTAGCATTAGGGAAATTATCTGTAGTGTCTGCAGAGTTATCAAATGCAAAAATAATATCAACTTCTCTAGATGCAACCATGAGTGGGTCTAGTGGTAAGGATTCAGAGAAAAGACCCCCATCGGCCATTTTCAAAACATCGTTATCTGTGAAAGATGTGTCGTCATCAGCCATTGAGTTCTCATAAAATGGATTTGGAGCTAAGCCCAACAATATTTCATCGTGATCTGTGTTGATCATGTTTAGGAAAATGTTTAAATATGCTGTTGAAATATTGAAGCCAAATGAAGCAAGAACTTCCGGTTGGTCCAAATAAGAGGCATAACCTGCAAGGAAGTTTGAAGAAGTACCAACCAAGAATCCAGCGTTATCAAATCCAGATGCACATGAGGAGGAATTTTCTGGTTTACCATTGTTTAACACTGTACCAAGATATTCCAAATCAAGGAATCCCCCAACTTCATCGTCCCAAGAACCAAATTCAAACGGAGTGATTTCAATAAGGGTATCTGAAAAATCAGATAAATTGTTATAAACACCACCTGTTGACAAAATGATAGGGAATGGCATTTCTTGCGAAGAGAAAGATTCCAAGGATTGAATACTTGACCATGTCAAATCAATCCCATAATCTGGGAAGTTTGTATACATGGTTTTAGATAAGATTCTGCCAAAGATATCAATAATGGAGATTTCATATCCAGCATCTTTTTTAGGTTGAACTTCACTAATTAAATCTGTCCAAAAACTAATATCAGAACTAACTGGAGATTCAGTCAAATTCCAAATTTCATTGTTATCAACGATATCTTCCACGGATGACCAGTTTTGGAAAATAAGAGATGAGAGTAATAATGAACCACCAGATAAACCGGAAATATAGGTTGATGAATCTAACAAACCTTGTAAACCAGTACCAGAAGATCTTGAATCCATAGCTGCCAATTCACCAGCACCAGTTAACATGGCCCTATAAGCCCCACCAGAGAAGGCTAAACCAATGTTAATAGCGGTTTGTTCCAAGTTTTCGAAATAATTACTGAAATCCTCACTGTTATAATCAGACATGTTCAACCTGTTCAAAAAATCAATTAAGTTGTCAGTGGTTTTATTCTGTCTAGATTTAATCCAATCGTATTCGGAATTTGAAATGTAATCATTTTCACGAAGTAAACCAGTAGTGGTACTTCCCTTTGGAGCATTGGTGTTTGAATCGGGACAAGTCTGAAGTGTTGGGGCATACGATGCAGCCAATGTTGTACTTTGAAGTAATGAAGCTAATGATAGCAAAGTTTTGAATAACATTCTTCAAAAGATCCAAGGTTTTGTGCGTGTATGTTATGTGGAAAAAGTACTGGAATTCACACTGATGATTCTGGGTCTTAGGAAAAGAGGGGAAAACCTATGACGAAAAATGGAAAATACTTGATATTTATACATACAGATATATATATGAAATGTATAAACTGGGACTTGTATATACGGTCGTTCCACTTTCACTGCCTCATACCATAACATATCCTTTTTAAGAAGCAAGAAGCATAATTACCCCAACATTCAGAAAAATTTCTTTACTCAACACATCCCCCGAATTATCAACAATGGACAATAGTGCTTTTTCTGTATTATCTCAATTTTAATTTCACCCAGTTGAAAAGTAATTAATTTAACGCGATAATTAATTCCTTTGTGTTGTTCATTCATGACATCTGATTTTTTTTTTTGATCATGTGATGAGATAACTGAGTTTCAATTGGGTTGATAAAATATATAGTAATACTAGTAATACATTATTAGACACGTTCAAAATAATGTGAATAAACGATAGGATAAAAGAATGAATAACTATATATATATATATATATTTAGATCTTTAATATGGGATTTTGGAGAAATCAGCAAAAAAGGCAGAAAAAAACAGGTTAAAGCCTCTGCGCCGCCTTCATAAATCCTTTTTTTTTTTTTTTGAACTTTGAAGAAGGGAGAATATTCACAGGTTTGAAAACAAAAGGATTGATTGATTATATGGGTTATAACAACAAGGTAAGCAACGGTATGACACATTTGTATTTTATTTTATGAAGGATTAAGAGGATTTGTAGAATATATCAATAGTCATTTGGTGGTTTTCAAACATTTTATTGTTTTTATTATTTGTTTCTACAAGAAATAACACATATAATTAAGTCTAAGTTGTACGATTAGCTAAGAGATAGTAATAACCATCGTTCAAATATTCAACATTCGTGTTGCAAAACCCATTCTCTTTCAATATTAAATACAAATCCATCAGGACCAAAGAGTTGTACAATTTCTCATCCATCAACTTTAAAGTCATCTCACCAACAACCGCTTTTAATCTTAAAGATCTTGGGAAGCCAGTTATTTTATGGAAACAACACGGAACAAATCCAATTGATTCAATTTCAACTTCTTCTTTATGTTTTTGATTAGATGCATAGTCAATCAAAGAGTAAGATAAATCTCCACAAATGTTCAAAGCAGTTAAACCAATTGAAAAATCCATAGTGCCAACCGGTTGACCCATCTTGTAGAATGGAATGGCCTGTTCTAATATAACATGTTCAAAATCAGATATTGAAACAATTTTTTTAGTGATGCTCATCAAATTCCCAGAAATGAATTGATTGTTCAAAGAACCAGGAAATCGACCAGAGATCTCTGTTTGAGCAGGTTTAATTAAACGATTTATTCTCAATGACGATTTAGTCCTCGTTTCATTCATATCTATTGAACATGTTTTGAAATTGTAATGATTACTTAATATTCTGGAAAGGTACCCTTTACCGGATCCGATCTCTAATATATACTTTGTATTTGTAGTCGATAAATGGTTGTGTAATTCTTTACTGAACGGTATAGTTGTTAATTGCTTAATAGGCTGCATTCCTAACTTTAAGCAATTTGGAATAGAATCACTGTTATTTGTATTTATTGGTATGATGATGTCACGTCTATTAAACGGTTCGGTATCTAGCTCATGGAACTGCCCTAAGTGATTGTCTAAACCATCTTCATTTTCTCGGTGATGGAATTCGTCCAGAAATGTTTGGATATATTTAGTCAGCTTTAAATTGAGTATATTAGCATCATCACCATTGCGCATTGAATCATAATTCATATATATCTGTGTGGTTAAGATATAGGTGGCTGATTAACAGTTAGACTCTGTAACGTAACGGCTGCTGCATTTTTTATCTCAAGAGCATCGAAATGCTCTTCCTTTCTCAGTTAAACTTTCTTTCAAATCTCGCCGCTGACTAAATAATTAGATAAACAAGTGAATTGCGATTGCAATCGGGAATTAGTAATGCTACAACAGACTTTAGTACTTCACAACAACTTGCGTAATACACAATACAACCTAAAAATATGGTGAACAATATATAGAGAAACTCACAGCCCCTTTTCTATCACTCTGTAGGATATTCTATGTAGTGCAACTCCACAATATACCTTATTGCAATTTTTCATAACAAATTAGACTCAGTTACATTAATTGCAGTTTTCTTGGAAAACTCTTCTAATAATGAACTGTTTAAATTGGAAGTAAAATTAAGGAATAATTAGCACACTTATCTTCCTCTAAAAATATGATAATCTTACCAATGTTTTCAGGATTTTGTTACAAGAAATAAGTGACCGGGAACCTCCCGCAAAGTGATTCTGTATCTTATTAAGTTGTTGGCTCTTAGTATAGAAGATACGATGGCAGTAGATCTCGGTTCTGGGATCAAAGCTTTCCGAATCAATTCTTCTTCATTTATTGAAGATACTTGATTTTCATCAGTATTTACATTTTAATGTGGCACCCTTATCAGGCTACTCCCCCCATCCCAACGATGTTGTTTATGGGTATATGTGGAAGGGGAGGAGCTGAATGTAGGCATCAATAGTAGAAAACAAGCGGTTTACATCGCAAATTATTTGTTTCAAAGTATAAATTGTAGACACAGACTTTTAAACATAAACTGTTTTCTTTAAGTTCTTTGAATTTCCAGGAGAAGGCTAACTTTTGTGGTACAGGAGTTTATTATATTGGTGTTTCTTTCTCCTCTATTTCGGAGATAATCATGTTTATGACTTATTAAATGATGGCAAAAAATCAGATTAGGGCATTGTAGGGAAACCGATTCTCTTCGCTAATAGAGCAATTAAAAGGGAGCTTTTACGAAAAGAAACAGCGAGCCGTTACATAATATTCACAGGACATTCCAACAATTATGCTAGTATCGTGGAAAATTTAATTATATATTTGCTTCAAAAAAATCAGGAAAGACAGAAGAAATAAAATAGCTACCTAAAAGGTGTAACGGAAATGAACGTTCTGTTTGTCGGTCAAATCAAGTCTATCAACTTCTTCACCGATCTGGATTAGATCAACAATGTCAGTCTTGGAATTACCTTCTTCGGCAGCTTGCTTATCTCTCTTTTTATTCTCGATGAAGCAAAGGAACGCATATGCTGAAACACAGAAGAGCATTATAACACAAGCAGCAAGCATGGCTTTAATACCCGTGTGGTAAGTTGGAGACTCTGAGTCTAAAAAGAACTGAGGACCAATCAAGTTACCTAGCGCATAAAAAAGGCCAACACTAACTGAGTTGAAAGCCTTCTTTGAACTACCACTGGTATTGGAAGCAATTAGTGATAAAGTCATAACATAAGGAGCATTGTAGAAACCACAAATATAAACCGCAGCTAGACAGGCTTCTCTGTTGGTAGCAGGAGAAATTTTCCAAAGCATGATGATACCAGCCATTGTAACACAGGTAGTAATACAAATCAAGACGTATCTGACATTTTTTATAAAGTAAGCGATGGCGGCGACAGATAAACATGCACCCATGGCAACTGCGGCCTGTGGAGTTGCCAATAACATAGTTCTATAGTTCGAGTAACCAAATCCTTTGATGATGAAGGTATTGAAGTTCGTTATACCAGCATTGATAAAGTTTTGAACGATAATGAAGACAACCAATAACCAGTACTTTGGATCAGAAACACTCTCCACGACTTGCTTCCACTTAATGCTATCGGCACCAAAGTGAATACCCGTCTGATTAGTGGCTGTTCTAGCAATAGCACATTTCTTTTCTTCTTCATTCAAGAACCAAGCATGCTCAATGTCATCTGGAAGAACAAAGAAACAGAAAATACCGTAAAGAATAGTCACAGCGCCATAGACTAAGAAAATATATTTCCAGATTGGCAAAGGTCCACCCCAATGACCAATAGCATAACCAAAAATACCATTGAAAACACCGGCAAACGTATTGGACCAGAGTGCCAATCTTAGAGGTTGCTCTTTCTTGGTGTACCATGTTGTAGAGATAATAATACAAGCTGGCTGGATTGCAGCTTCAAAAATACCTAAAAACAGTCTGATCGTGGCCAAACCAGCAAAGTTATGACACGCAGCCATACACATCAACAATCCACCCCAGACAACCAACAAAACTGACATACTTTTGCAGAGCTTTTTGATTTTAGGTAACAAGAAGAACACAGGAATTTCCATAAAGAGATAACCCATGTAAAAGATTGTAGCCAACCAACTGTACTCCTGACCCTTCAAATTAGTGTCTTCTTTCATACCATATAGGGCGGCATAAGCCAAACAATTCTTATCAAGTAATTGTAAAAACACTGTACACACTAGAAATGGCAAGATAACCAAATCAATCTTAAGAACAACTCTTTTGTTAAGTTTTAGCTCTGCCGCAAGTGCAACGGCATCGTCGTTGTCCAGACCGCTTAAAGAAGCTGTAGTAGTTTCCTTCTGAGTAACGTCTAGTTTTTCAAAATCTTCTGAAACCATTTTGTTACGTGACTTTGTTAATAAGGATTGATCATGTCTTACAACGAAAAGAAATTTTTACTTGATAGTTGGGGAAGTGCTAAAATTTATAAGTCTCTTGGGAGATAACTTCATTTCTCGTATCTCTGTTGATCTTGCATAGCTTATATTTGAGCATTCCTAATCAAGTAACACCAATATATAATCTCATGTGAATTCACGATTTAATCTTCACTTGCTCTATACCTTATACGTTATCTTAACCAAGATATGGTTCATTTCTTTTAAGTAAAACACCTCGCCTTCACCGAGGACATAAAACTCCATTTATTGTTTGTCATAGGCCAAACATTTCGGCAGTTGCGAGCTTCTTCTGGGGCGATTGAGTCACGCACACTGAGGCTGGTAAGAAAATGTGGTGTAGACTTCTCCATACCTCGACATCTTCGATCATCCTTTATAACCAGGTAGTCATTTTGCACAGGTCAGACCATCAGGAAGGGAGATAAGGAAGGTGTAAATGTCAAGACTCCTCAACATCATTATAAACCTAATCATCAATTAAGTTAAGCAGGTCCACGACGATAGTTCTTTAAAGAGCATAATTTCAGATATTTTTCTTGACCGCATTTGATTCAGGTTCACTAACCTGTGGCTACCTTAGTTTACACTAACACAGAAAAGCTATCAAAAGATTTTTCGAATATTCTACGATTGGACGGTGTCTACTTAAATATGAAATTATATATACAATTTTTCATTGCAATTTCTTGTTGTAATTAACGGCTTAATACAAATCCTTCAAAAGCAATACTATCTTCCGGATCCACGAACCAAGTAGCTGTACCCAAAACATTTGCATGGCCTTCAATTTCCACTATACAAGCATCTCTTTCGTCGTTATTTGCCTTAATCCCATCCTTGATAACTCTAGCTTTGAACCTTGAGCCTATAATCGATTCATTGACAAAAACGTCGTTTTTGCGCAATTTTTTTTTCAAGAACAGTTGTCCAGTTCTTCCAGCGGTACCCGAACCACAAGCCGATCTGTCGACCTGTTTGAGACCCATTATTAGGACAGCTTTCTGGTTACTCTCTGTTTCATCAGATAAATCTCTCTTACAATTGACGTTTGCAATAATAACACCATGAATATTTTTGATTTGAGGGAAATCCTTACTTACAATCTCCAAATTCATCTGTTGTAAAGCTGACTTAATTTCAAACCCTAATCCTAAGATTAAGTGTGCATTTTCAGCTTTCACTTCCAAATCTTCGGGGCGTACCTCAGTGAAAAAATTGAATGCCCCATTGAAGACAATGTCACCAACCATCTCACCAATCGATGTTGGAACTTTAATCTGCTCGAATAGAATAAAGACCGGGGTGTTGACGAATCTGACAAATTCAACTCTCTTACCATCCCAACAGGCCTCAGCCTTAACAATTCCAACAGTAGTTTCTAGAAAAACAGTCGTAAGGTCTGGTTTAATGTTGTATTGCTTTTTAGGTAACAAACGCAAACTTAATAGTGCTGTCACAGTTGCTATCATACCATGTCCACATTGGTCTGTGTATCCACTTGGATTGACAAAGAGAACACCAACATCCGCACCTTCAGTAAGCGGTTCCAAAAGATATCCTCCAAACATATCGTAATGACCTCTTGGTTCCCTCATTAAAGTTAATCTGATGTAGTCATGGTTTTGCTGCAAATAAGTTCTTTTCTCCAGCAAGGTGTTACCTGGAAGCACTTTGGGTAATCCACCAATCAGCAGTCTAAAAGGCTCACCACAGGTATGTGTTTCAACAGTCGAAAGATTTTTCTGCTCCATAATTTTATGGCCCATGTCTGTTAGTTATCGGTGTAGTGATAAAAAAATACTAATTAGTTGTTTCAGTCAATTTTTCATCTTTTGAAGCTGGAGAGGAAAACGGTAGGAAGTGGCACCAATTAAAGGACTAACAAACTGACTACTAGGATAATTCAGCTTGTTTAACAAACTTATATCTCTCATCTCTTATCTTGTAATCTATGGCGTTTTCAAGCTATTGGGTTGTGGCATAGCTATGGTGAACAATTGTGGTACTGAAGTCCAGGATACAAAAGTAGATCGTAGTAAACTTCCCTCGCTTGATCCGAGATGACAACTTACAACCTCGCTACCTCCGACGTTACACAACTCCTGGCAAACAAAGTACAAAACACCAAAAACGCAAAAAACATGAAACCACAGCACTTTGCTAATGCTAAATTATGAACACTGCAAAGATGTCACAGATTAAGGCGTGTAGCGTTTTGTACCGGGATTTCTCAGTTTTCAAAAGGCTATTTTGACTAATAAAACTTAACCTCCATAATACCTACAGTTAATATTCAACATGAATTCTGAAATCACGAGCCACAATCTGACATAGTAACTTACTGGCTGATAAAATGAGAGAATTTGACACTTCTATAAGATAAGCCGGGTCCACGGATTGCCCGATCCTCTTTCAAATCGTTGCTTGATTTCTTTCATTATCTTCGAACAGTTTTATTAACTATAATTGGAATATGTTATCGCATACTTCTATAACTGCTAAGCCTGATTTTACCAGGTCTTGTTCGTACTGCAAGCAAAAGAAGGTAAAGGTATGAAATGTTAGCTTCGACCCCAATCTGATTTTTTTTTTTGATATAATAGCCTTACTAACAAACAAACTAAATATCATGTTACAAATAAAGTGCCCAGGCGAACTCCCCACATGTTCAAGGTGCCAAAAAGCTCACGTGGACTGCAACCTTACTGATGAAGTTGGGTACAGTTACAAAACTGTTCAATCACTGTTAGAAAGAATATCCGAGCTTGAAAACCAACTAGACCTGGCACAAAGTAACCATGGTAAGAGATTTAATGCTAATGAGCAACCCAGTAATCCCAAAGGAAGAGGACAAGCTTTGAATCATTACAGGGATAACAATCAAGTTATAGACAATCTATCTACTGAAGTTGGAAGTCTGACCATCAGTAACAGTCCAGATGAAGGCAAATATATAGGTGCTGCAACAGGATCAGCCTTTGCAAGAGTGTTTTTAAAACAAATCAACCTAAGCCATTTAGAAGCTGTTGATACGCTGAATAATGATTTGGAGCTTTTTGACGCCATGATTTCAAAAACTTGTGCTTCGTTACCTCATCATAGAGTGGCAAAGTACCTACTTTCTAAGTACGTTGATAAGATTCAAATATATTTTCCGATCTTCATTATCCCTCACTTGAAGAGCTTGTTTGAAATGATATATCAGGATTCCAACCGAGTTTCATACTTTGATAAATTTCTTGTTTTCATGGTTCTTGCTGTTGGCTCACTTCAAATTGTTGATGAGTATAAAGATGTCCGTCTTCATAATCCTTTCAAACCTGTTGAATACTATAACACTGCGCTAAGATACTTTGAAAACATTCTCACTCGAAGATCCGAGAAATCATTGCAGGCTCTTATACTTATGATTATCTGGATGCTTGAATCGAGTGCATTGCAAGATGATAATGGAGATTTGTGGCACTTGAGCCGATTCTGTATGTCATTAGCAATGGAGCTAGGTGTTCACAGATATAATCCAATTTGGAATTTTGGAGAAACTAAAAATGAATTAAGAAATAGATTATTTTGGACTACGTACATTATAGACCGTACGGTTGCAATGAAGTTTGGAAGAGGTTTGTCATTGAGAAATCAGGCAATTGATACACCCCTTCCGAAACTCTTGAACGATGATTATTTAACCCCAAGTGATGATGTTACTATTATGTTCAATTACAATCAGGTCCAATTTATGCCTTGTATTATGCTAACCAAAATATGCAGAATTGGAGGTGACATGTTGGAGTCGATCTATAGTTCCAGAACAGTTGGTACTGCTCCAATACTAAGTGATGAAGAAGTTATGGAGATGAAAAGAAATCAGCAAAACGCTTTGAATGATTGGATGAATCTTGTTGAACATGAAATTCCAAAAAGCACTACTTGTTTTTATGAGTTAAAGGCGAGATTTTGCATGCATTCTATCATTTTGAATAGGCCTTCACCCTCCTTCCCTGTCCCTGATAACCAGGATATTCTTTTATGTAAGACCCATTGCATAGAATGTGTCAATTGCTATACCGAGTTACTCTGTACTGGCTGGAGAATTACGCCTGCTTGTCTTCATGATTTAGTTAACGCTGGGTTAACGATGATTTATTGCTCCTGGAGAGTTGATTCAAATTCACAACATATTGAACTCTTTTCAAATAACATTCTGAAGATCATGGAAGAAGCTTGTAAGATTCTTCCGAAGTTCATCAAATTTAAGAATCTATTTAATTTGGTGTCATCAGCTATTGTGGAACACATCAACATTACTCATGCCTCAACTATGACTTTAAAGCCTAATACATTTGAGAGCGATTTAGAAGAGCCAAACAAAGGGGCTACATCCGACATACTTGGTGTACAGCTTGAATGGAATGATTTGTTCTCCCAGGAAGCCTTTCAAAATAGTTTCAGGAATTATTACGATCTTGGTAATGATCGAATTCTCGGCGACCTTGGTGAGCATTTTAATGACTTTGGAAACACGTTAAATAGGCAATAGGCGAAAATCCCTAAAGTATATTACTCACTTTTAACTATACGATAGCCTGTTAATAATAATCGAAATTACCCACATGCATATTTAGGTTGGATTTTTCAGTAAATAACTGAATACACTTGACCAAAAGTGCACGAGCAAATTCACATCGAAAATAATCCCTTAAAATGTTTAAGCCTTCTTAATTACATATGCCAAAGCTTATTAAAAACATCGAGCTAATATAAAACGAGTCAGATTCTCCAGACAAATCTTGTCCGCTCAAAGCCTACGATGAAAAAAGCATACCTCATGATTGAGATCTGGTAGGGTTTCAATGACAATCAATTAAAATACCTTTGGTGGATTTAAATTTCCTGGATCTGTTCTAGGTTAACCTTCCGTCCTGTTTGGGATGACATACTAATGGCATCTAAGAGTCTGTGTAAATGAGAGCGTCTTCAAATGTAGGATAGTCCTTACTTGCTAAACTTTGACGTGTAAAATTATTATCTTTCAGGTCAGCAAAAGCTTCATACAAACGGTAAGCATTATCCACCTCATAATCGTAATTATCATCACCCAATTCTACATTATGAGCAATATTATCTGAATGGAGAGCGTACGAAATAGAGAATTTTGCAAACTCAGAAAAAGGAGTGTCTGAGGTGAGTAACAAATCACCCTTTTCTCCATGGATTTTCCATCTAAAAGCGGTAGAAATGTTGCTTAGGATGCTAGCCCTGAAAGAACCTGTTAAGTAAATTCCATTATTTAACACCCCATGAAGGTAAACATGGTCAACAAAGGTTCTAGTTTCGGGCTCTACGAGAGTGCCAATAGTGCTACTAATTTCCTTGAAGTAAGAACGAAGAGCAAACAATATGGCATCAATTGAGTGACCGAAAAGAATCGTCCGAAGATTAGCACCATTGTTGACATCCTCGAAATAGGTATATGTATTGACAGATAAAGTGTCGACTACTCCATTAAACTCAGAAGCAGTAACTTTACTTAAGAGGCCACTCTCAAGCAATTCTTTTACTTTGAGAATTCCTGGAGAAGTCCTTGATTGCAAAACCACAAGTGTTTTCAAATCTTTAGCGTGCACAAATTTGACCATCTGCTCTGCTTCTTCGAGGTTTCCTGCCAAAGGCCATTCGCACACACTTGTTTACCTTCTTGCAAAGCAGGTATGACATAGTCAGCATGGTTAAGAACTTTCACTGAAACAACAAAAGTGACACAATTGATGTCCTTTCTGCAGAAGAGTTCCTCTGCGGAACTGAATGTTTCAGAATCTTCAATTTCTGGTGTATCGATAGCGTTTTGTGAACTTTCTTTAGATGAGTTCAAAATGCCAACGATCTTGTAATTCATTGACAACTTTTTGATAGGTGAAAAATGGGCTTTGTATGCCCAGTGAACGGAGTATGGCTTATTTGGGCCAGGAATACTGAGCCCGACAATAATGAGATTTGTAGGAGACATGTCGAATGGGAGAAATGAAGCTAACAAGAATGGAACTGGGAGTTGGAAAGAGGATCCAAAGTCATCATCACATTGATAAAATAGGGAAACCCATGCTTTATTGCGAAAGAATATGGGGAATTGATACAGACACCACACACTTTGTTACCGTTACAACGAATAATGTAATATATTATGTAATATTACATGACGTAATCAATTTTGTCCACCCTTCACCATACATTACTTGCTACTATAGCAACTACATTCTATGCTTCACTACTATAAAGGCATCCCCTTTTAATCTAGTTCTTCATCTGATTCTTTATCCTATCATGGAGCCACCAATGGTGCAAGTCTTGGAGACCAGAGATAAGCTAATTACTTCTATAAAGCGGCATGCCTGTCTCATGGCTACGCTATTACCACGATATCATGAAATTCAGACCGGAATATCACCCTTGTTTGGGATAGAGGTGGTACCTACCGCGATGGAACTCACCCTCCGGATGGAGCAAAACGCTGGAAAACAAGCACAAAGAAAATTGGATATCCCATTCAAAAAAAATGGGGAAAAGCTTGCTAATAATCAATGACAAATTCAGGTCAGAAATCCTACCCATAACCATGAACCTGATGATAATATGATAGGGCATTCTCTAGCACGACGTCGGCAATTAACCGAAAATCAAAAAAGTACTATAAAGTACCTATCGGTCATCAAATCTAAGCCACGGCAAATCATTAGTCTCCTACGAGCAGAGCAACCTGCTATCTTTATTAAGCCAAGGGATTGCTATAATATCCGAGACGAACTAAGACGAAAGAAACTGGGAAATTATACACCAAACCAGGATACATTATATCAAAGCAACAGGTCTTCAGACTAAAGGGCCATCAAGAAGGAAGCGCTATCAAAGTGCTCAAATTGTGGAGAAATTGGCCATACAATTCGTTTATGTAGGGTATAATTGGAGCATGATTTATCTATTGTACCGCTAGCAAAGTCTGCTGTGTCCCTAGCAATTCCCAATTGCAGCCCCTTTCAACAGTTTTCAGACCAACCGTTTTATATGTCTATGTATAATACTATTTGAGGCGATAGCAAATTATACTAAATAATTTGGAACTATATCCATCTGAACCTCACTTTTATTCGGAGTGTGATTCTGTATAGATGATTCAAATTTATGGTATTTATAAAATAAGTCACAACAATAACAATGTCATAACAGACTCAAATTGAAGTCATAACAGAGACTATACAAAGTTACAATCTGATCTCTTTAGAAGAAAGGGAGGGAAGATTTACATATCAAAAGTATATAGAAAATTTTAATAGGAGATGTCTTTATCTGTTATATAGTTAACTTAGAGAATCTATTTCAATTGGATTACATCTACTAAAAAATTCAATTGCGTGTTTCCAAAAATTAATCACTAGACCTTAAACAAGTCCCTATATTGAACTCACTTAGTATTAGCTAATACTATTTTAATTTACCCCGAGGAGGTATCCACGACTAAACTACCTTGGATAATAGCTGTGCTACTCATACCCCTAAAAGGCAGGGATACTAGAAATGGGTTGATAATGTTTTCTAAATCCTCCATAATTTATTCAGTTTCCAGTAAAAATATTGTTTGTTTGTTTGAATTGGAACTCTTGTGGCATCTTGGTTGATTTGTTTGTTCCTATCCTTCCATTATTTCTTGAACTTGTACTTTAAAAATTTCTTTACAGTTAACTGTTGTTGACAAGAGATTATTTTTGATGAATCAATTAATTAACAAACAAGTTGACGGTAAAACCAAGTATAGAAGCATTATAAGACTATCTCTCTTAGTAGACAACCAAATTTTGACAAATAATTCAGGTTGTATAGTGTAGTGGTTATCACTTTCGGTTTTGATCCGGACAACCCCGGTTCGAATCCGGGTACGACCTTTACTTTTTTAATTCTATTAATTTAACTTTTACAAGAAAACCTCTACACACAAAAGACAATCAGAACGCCCTTTCATTTTTATTATCTCCAATTTTTAATCAATCAATCAACTCTATAAATTATTCAGTGTGGTGCTTTTTTTTTCTTGCAATTTTGATTTGCATGGAACCAAAACTCGATTTCATTGTACCGTTGTCCATCAGTCCCTCTCTCTCTCCCGTTCCACTCTCTGTTTTACTCTGGTTACCAATCTATAACTTATTTCAGCTATTATAATATACAAATCGAGTTGATAATAAAACAAACCAGCTCAAAAGCATTATACTTATCTTTTAATCAAATAACTATAGCATCAAAATAAAAATATAGAAAAAATGAACGGTGAAGCTTGGTTATTTATCCTATCAGTTATTGTCAACGCAATCAATTTATTCTTACAGGTGTTTTTCACCATCATGTTCAGTGATTTGGAATGTGATTATATTAACCCAATTGAGTTATGTAACAAGTTAAACAACTATATCGTTCCTGAAGCTGCTATTCACGGTGTTTTAAGTGCCTTGTTTTTAATCAATGGTTACTGGTTTACCTTTTTGCTAAACTTACCATTGTTGGCATTTAACATTAACAAGATTTACAAGAAAAACCATTTGTTGGATGCCACTGAAATCTTCAGAACTCTATCAAAGCATAAGAAAGAATCTTTTATAAAGTTAGGTTTCCATCTATTAATGTTCTTCTTCTACTTGTACAGAATGATTTCTGCTTTAATTGCAGATGATATTTAAGACAGTTTTATTTCGTGAAGATTGCCACAGTCAAGCAATAAATAAACATATGGTATATGGTATATTTTGAAGCTTTCTAACAATTTCTAACTTTTCCTTTAAAGCGTTTTAGCTAAAGAAACGAATCTCCATTATTGTGTGCTTGTGTGTTTTTTTTTTGCCTCTTCTCTTGATTCCACTTGTCCTTCATCCCAACTTATAGTTATTCGACATGACATGTTTTTTTTTTCTTTCTATCACCTCTTTAACTTTCAACATTCTCTCCATTCAACACTATTGTTATAAGTTCTATCATCTCTCAGAGCTTGTGTATATGAGTACATAGTTTTTAATTCTTTCATTCATTCATGAAAAAGAACTTTTAAAAAATAGTTATGTACAATAGGAGGGACAATTGTTTTTTGTTTTGTTTAAATTTACTATATAGCTCTGTCTTTTTTTGCCTTTTTTCTTTTGGTTTCTTTCATTACTATTAATTATTTTGATTTTTGATCCGTTTTGTATTTTTCTTTTCCATTCAATTTTGATTTTGTTTTGGTATTCTACCCCCATCCTATTATTATTATTACTATTATTTTGTTACTATTTGTATTTTGCCTTCAATGTCAGTTTTTCCATATTTTCCTATTACAAAATACGTAGTGTTTCTTTTTATTTTCTTCTGTCTGAATTGAATTCTTTGGGAATTGATATATTAAAAATACAAAAATAAATATAGCTCAATTACCATCATCAATCGTCTTTTCTAACGATTTCAATAATGAATTGACACTGTGTAATTTATCCACAATACCACAACCGCTACCAACAACCTTCCGTAATTCATCGATTTTCAAATCAACAACTTCCATTAACCCATTACCATTTTCAAAATTTCCAGATTTATTTTCACTTCCTTGTTGCCTTAAAGAAATCAAGTCATTCAATAGTTTCTTCTTTAATGTATATTTATTCTTCATTTCAACAAACTTTTTACGTAAAGAATTAACCTCGACAGCAACTTGGTTTCTTTCGGATCTAATTTCAAATATTCTGTTCCTGATTATATTCTTTTGTTTGATCACGTTATTCAAATTACTCAATAGCTGAACGTTTGACATATTTGTGTCTATTAAATTTATGAAATGGTTATCAATCTTTTCCTTATAGATTTTTTGAAAATTGATCAATTGATTCACAGTTTTCTTGTTGAATGAAGAGGATGGTAGTGGTGCTCCTGAAAAATAATCCGTTAACACTTGATTCAAAACATCAACCGTTGTTAATTTCGTTTTGTTACTTGCTAACCTAGTGTATTTAATAGTTATCACTGGTGACTGACTAGATTTCTTGCGCTTTGAAACCTTCTTTTGTGTTTTGGATGTTTGAGATCGTATTTTGTAGTTGGTTTTGTTATTTTCATCATCATCACCATTTTCTGATTTACCAACAGGGAGATCATTAGTAGTTGCAATGGTATTAGTAATTGACTTCTTTGGTGTTCTAACTCGAATTTTCTTTGTTGCTGCTGTTGTTGATCTCTTTGGCGATTTTGAGGACATTTTTTTCTTCAAATGGGATGCAATCTTGCTAGCACCATCAGTGGCATTCGAATGTTCATAGAAACTTGTAGTCGATGAAAGTTTAAGAGTTGATGATTTCTTCTTGGGTGTTTGTTTAGGCGTTTTCTTTGGCGTTGATTTTCTAGGAGTTTTAACTTTTATTATAGGAGTTTCTGGTGCTGGAGAAGGATCATTCAATTGTGGTTTTATTGGTGATATGAAAGAACTCAATTCGGGAGTAGTTGGCTCTGACACCACTGTTGATTTTCTAAGTTTTGGAGTGCTGGGTATGGGTATTGGCGATCTAGGTGATTTTTCAGCCTTTTTCTTATTAGAAATCCGTGGCGATTTCCTTATTGACTTTAGAGTTTTAGGAGTCTTTGGAGTTCTAGGAGATTTTGGGGTATCATCTTTATATAAAATAGGAGGTTGTTGAATAACAAGATCATTGAAATCTATTTGTCTTCTGGCAGAACCTCTCTTTCTTGCCTCTCTCCTAGATTCTCTAGAGAGCATATTAAGATGTGATCAAATATGGTTTGAGATGTTGGTAGTGATATGCCTAGCTTAGTTATAATGTTTCCCTACTAAGAAAACAATAGTTGATAATTAAGAGTTGAAATCATCTGAAACTTAAAGGACCCCCCTCTCCCTCTTCAACAAACACGAACACACGTCACATTGAAACAACAACAATAATATCACAAAAATTCGACGTAAAATAAATAGCGTCGATCGACTATTAAAAAAGCTCTCTAACAGAACAAAACCCATTCCACACCTAACACCTCAATAAAACAATCAATTCACACACGCAAATTACAACAAGCAACAACGAAAAAAAACCGTTACGTTGCGATAAAATAAGAGTGAGAAAAAAAAAACACAATGCAAATGATACAATAAAAAAACATATTATATGGTTAAAATAATATAATATAACAAGATATTGAAATGTTAATTTAGCATAATAATACATAGAGGCAAAAAAAAGGTGTTTTTTTATATATAAAGAATTCAAATTTAGGTATTCTCTTTTTTTCAATAGTATACTGCTATCATCCAATTGATTAATTGTTCAATTATATCCATATCTGCTGTCCGTATATAATACTGTAGCTTCTGTTTATATCTACTTTATCAAGATAAAAAGTTTCAATTGTTATCAACCATCAATTGCATTATTATAATTTTAGATACATTCAAACCTACACAGGATTTCATCTACACATTACTTATAGCTAGTTGCCATTTTATCAAAGCTTAAGCATTATTACCTCATTCTACATCAATTGTTTAAATTTACATAAAAACCAGCTTTGTTGTCTTTTTTTTAATCTTGAATTTTTGAAGTTTTGAATTTGATTTTTGTTTGTTGAATTTCATATCGTTATTTTGCTTGTACCTTTTGTATTTCATTCAAACTTGTCCCATTTATCTCACGTTGTAATAATTTTGACTTTTAAATTTTTTTCCACTTTTTAAGAAAAGAGAAATCTATTTACTACATCATTCTTCAACAATATATACAACCTACCACTTTTTCAATCAACAAGAAACAACAACTTTTATTTACTTGTGTTGCTTATCTTTTTCTACTATTACAATTGAGTTTCCAATTTGTTCATATCTATACATTCAACATAAATAATTTATAGACTTTTTAAAACAAGGAAAACCAAAGTGAAGAAAAAAATTATTTAAAAGGAACAGTTAAGACACCACTAAACAAAGATAGAATTTTTTTGAAAAAAAAAGTTGACAAATAAATAGATCATTCGTCATATATCATGTCTGAATTAGAAAAACCAACCACTCCATTACCTGCTGAAGAACCACTAGAAGGTCAATCTCAAGACTACATCAACAGTGCTATTCCATTACCAAAACCACCTGAAAACCCAGCAAACACTGTTCCTTCAAAGACTCTATGGATGGGTGATATTGAACCATGGTGGGATGAAGATTACATTGGTCAAGTTTGGGCTAAAGTTGGTAAAAGAGTTCTTGTTAAAGTTATCAAACCAAAGCAAGGCTTATTAATGCACCAAATGGTCAGTAACGGTGGTCAATCATCTTTCAACCACTCTGGTTACTGCTTCATTGAATTCGATTCCCCAGAAGACGCTACAGAAGGTTTATCGTTCAACGGTACTATCATCCCAGATGCTAACAACAAGCTCTTTAGATTGAATTGGGCATCTGCTGCCACTTTAAATTCTCAAATTGCTCAAACTCCCGAATTTTCATTGTTTGTTGGTGATTTATCTCCAGGCACCACTGAAGCTCATTTGTTATCATTATTCCAAACTCATTTCAGTACTGTTAAGACAGTTAGAGTCATGACCGATCCATCAACTGGTTTATCAAGATGTTTCGGTTTCGTTAGATTCAGCAGCGAAGAAGATAGAAAGAGAGCATTGATAGAAATGAACGGTAAATGGTTAGGTGGAAGACCAATTAGAGTTGCCCTAGCTACTGCTAAACATCAAAACTCAATGTATCACAAGAATCAACAAGGTGGTATGGGTGGTCCAAACTCAGTTGGTATGCCATTGGATCCAATGGATCAACAGAGTATGTACATGGCTGCTGCTGCTGCCGCCGCTGCCGCTGCTGGTCCAAATGGTCCAGGTGGTCCAATGGCTGCCCCAATGGGTTACTATCCTCCCCAAGCTTTTGCTCCAACTGGTCCTCAATCAACTCCACCTCTTGGTGGTGCCCAAGGTGGTCAAGGTAATGCTGTTGCAGCTGCTGCCGCCGCCGCTCAAGCTTTCAATGATCCTAACAACACCACTGTTTTCGTTGGTGGTTTAGCTAACGGGGTTAGCGAAGAAACTTTACTGACTTTATTCGAACCATTTGGTCAAATTATTCACGTTAAGGTCCCACCAGGAAAAGGTTGTGGTTTTGTCAAGTTTACCAAGAGAGAAGATGCTGAACAAGCCATTGCAGGTATGCAAGGTTTCATAATTGGTGGTTCAAGAGTCAGATTAAGTTGGGGTAGATCAAGTACTAGAAACCATCAACATCACCACCATCATCATCAACAACAACAACAGCAACAGCAGCAAATGATGATGACCGGTGTTGGTAATCCACTGTCCAGAGGCTCCTTTGATTTTGCCGCTGCCGCTCAACAAGGCCAACTAGCACCAGGATCACAGCAACAAGGTGTGGATGGATATGATCCTCAAGGTACACCACAAGGAACACCAGCCGGTATGGTTGGCATTCCAGCCGGTTTAGGTCCAGGTCCAATGTTTTACGACCCATACTTTGGTCAACCTCCTCAATCTACAGGTTCTGAAGGTGACAACTCTCAACTGTTGGCCGGTGTCCCACCTCAATTAACCCAGCAATTTGCAGTTGATCAAAACGGTCAATACATGTATGTTCAACATTTTCCTAACCCAATGATGCCAGCTGGTCAAGCAGCAGGTTCATCAGATGGTTCTAACAGTGCTGGTGTTCAACAAGTCCAACCTGAACAACAACCATCAGCTCCAGCTGAAACTGCCACTGAAGATACAACAGCTGATTATTCTACCGTTGAAGCTTCTACTGGTGAGTTTCTTTAAGTCTATTTGTTTGGATTCGAAATTTTTGTGTGTGGGTTTTTTTTTCTCTTTTTTCTCCTTTTTTACTTCCTATGTGAACAATTTCTTTTTATTTTAGTGCTTTCATTTTTTCCACTTTACCTGTTTGTTGCTTGTTGTTGCTTAGTTTGTCGTTCTTTGTTTTCATGGTTTTTTTCACGTGTTCTTATAGTATAGTCCGATGTTTTTTTTTTTTTGATTGATATTGATTTAGTACGTTCTCTCTCTCATCCCCCACTCTTTTCTTTGTGTTTTTTTTTTGTTATTATTTTCTTTTTGTTTCATCACTAGCCCTCTTTTGTTACCCCTTGTTTTCCTTGTTGTTGGCTTTTTTATTATATCTTGTTATTTTTTGAATTCACTCATATATATTATCTTATAATGAACAGTAAGTTACTTACTTTTTCCCGTTGTTTACATTATTACACTTGCTATTGCAGTTGCCTCTATATTCTTTCTTTGTGTTTGTTTATACAAACAACTCTATAAATCATCTAGTACAACGGATACCTACTTAAAATACCATCCATATCGTCTCTACTCATGTCGCACCATTCTTCAACACTATATGAATCCGTGATCCGTTTCATCCACTCCATCCGTTCTTTAATAGTATGAACTTCCGATCCAACTTTAACTTCCTTCCTCAACTTATTTCTCAAGTACCCTAGATTCTCAACAGCATTCTCAACATCCAAAGCATCAAAAAGACCTTTTAATTTAATCTCTTTTAAACGGTTGCAGAATCTAGGTGATTTACCATTTGACGAAATCATTATTTGTAATGGACCTTTTCTGTACGTTGAACCGAAATAAAAGTCACATTGGGGTGGTTTGTCAGCAAGGTTAATGTTCAAATTATGGAGCTTGGCAACATGGTATATCTTCAACGATAGTTCGTAGTCATTTAAACATGTTAAAACCATTGCAAATCGCTGATTACGGTGATATTCTTCGATACTCTTAATGATTTCGTCAGCAATATTCGGATCATAAAATTCTTGTTGTTTTTGTAGAGTACTTATAGTTTTGGGATCTTCGTACATTTTCAGGTCTTCAAATTCAAATTTTCTCTGAATCAAGTTAGTGATTAGACCAAGTTGATTATATTTTTGCAAAATTGGATGTATTTCAGCAGAAACGATTGTTATTTTCGCATTGGCTTGGAGTAAATGATCAACCCTGGATAATGCAACGTCTCCTCCTCCAACAACTAATACATGACGGTCTGTTCAATCAAGTTAAGTTTTGTTAGTATTCTGATTATCTATTTTTTTCGTTTGTCCTGATTTTTTTGATCATCTGTTGCGGGTTAGGACTGATGCTTACCTTTCACTTGCCAAGCAAGCATTAATGATCCGTTAGGTTGTGGGATTTCCAAGATGTCTAATCCTTGCTCATCTTGATCATTTATATTTAAACTTTCAATTGACATATTGTTAAGGTTGATTCTTTTGTCTTTTTTACTCCTTAAATCAATCTTGTTTCAGTCACTAACTGAAGTTTCACTACTTCCCGTTTCAAAAAGAGCACTGTTGTGATTGATTTATCGAAGCAAATTTATATATATTCAAAATTTACAAATTTCTCCACAAAAATTATTTTTCAGGGCGCAGAAAATGTGTGTTGTAAGTCACGTGTATCTTTTTAGCGCCACACTTTTTCTTTGAGAAGACAGAAAAAGGATTATTTAGAATATCCTACTTTGCTGGTGAAGCAAAAAAAAGTTATAATTCGAATACATTATATATTAATATACAAAACTGGTGGAATGTGAGAGGAGTAGCAAGTTAAGATGCAAAGAAAAACACAAAACGACTAATACATAGATACACTAATGAACACTTCGTGTGAGGGCAAGAAAAACGGTGATCCGATTAGCACGTCATTTTTTCATACTTTCCAGTTCAGTATGCAAAAGTATATCGTTGAAATGATTATTACTATCATTATATCTGCTGATGTTTCATGATGTTTTCTTAGGCTGTCCTCTGAATAGCCTGTTACGTTGCTTTTTGGCTGAGCTTTCTTGACTGGAACCTTCACGATCTAATTTTGCTCTTCTTAACCTTCTTCTTTTGGCCCTGTTTAGAGAAGAACTATCTGCATAAACTGTTTCTGAAGAGTCGGAGTCTCCCGTAGCTAATGTTTTGACAGATTGTAGATCTAACAGAGCTTCTTGTGATAAGTTTAATGCTTGACGTTCATTATCGTTGTCAGACTCACTGTCGGATGTGAAGGCAAATGGGCAAATAGAAGAACCAAGTTCGCCAACACTCTCAGAACCATCACTGGTAGAATCGTCTTGAGAGGATGGTGATGCAACAGGCCGAGGAGGCCTTGAAGTACGTAGCGGTTTTTCCGAGTGCGCATAGTCGTCATCACTTAAATCATCATTAATATAAGAGCGAGAAGATGCTTTATACTTAGCACTTTCCACATCTGATCCAATATCCCATGAAACTGCAGATGTATTGAACTGTTCTCTAATTGAAACGGTTTCGTCAATTTCAAGTGGTGGAGAAGAGCCCTCTTTTGCAGATTGGTATTCTTCGTCGTTATCATCACTGTCTTGTATTGATGGAGGGGAACTTTTGGCTTTATCAACTACAATTTCATTTGATTTGTTTGATGTTCCTTGATCAATACCACTCAAACTATCATCATTCTCTGTCTGTGTAAGTATTCGCGACTTTTTGGGTGTGGTTTGTGATGGGGCAGGTACAGTTTCTATTTCATTTTGATAGACATTTTTGCTAGGTGAGTTTTGTATGTTTGAGGCAGGAACAGAATCCCCCATAACTTTTTCGTTCGAGTTAGATGTAATTAGATTGGAGGGCTTGTAGCTATCAGCAACCAACTCGGCTAGCATGGAAGTGAGTATAGAATCATCAGATTCATTGCTACCGGATACACTACTCTCATCGCTGTTAACGACAGGCCTTTGAGAATGAAGTTTATTATCATCTAAACCATCTGATTCATGAGTGGAGTCAACGTGCTTGTGAGTGAGATCAGCGTAATCGCCATGTTCTTGCTGTTGCCCCACTAGCTGTCGTGAAAAAAGATCATGCTTGATAGGAATCGCCTTTGATGAATGTGGGGTCGCAGGTGGAATTTTAATTTTCCTTGGTGTTCTTTTCGACGAATCTGAAGTCGAGGGTGGAATGTCTTCTTCTCGGGATAAACTTTGATGAGCTTCTCTCTCAACAATGGTAGCGCCTTGTGAGGAAAATTCAAATCTCAGAGGGGTAGAGTCCTTCGGCGCTAGCTTTTGAGGCGGTATTAGTTCTGATGTTGAACCATTCTGAAGAAAAATTGGTGGAGGTATTGTGATGTGAATCCTTTTAGGTAATCTGCTTATTGATGGAGTTAAAAATTTACTTTTATTGATACTACCAGTTCCAACAATTGGATTTACTCTCGGAGTATCTGATTTTTTGGAGTCACTCATAGGAATTGGAGGAGGTATGCAAAAGGTGATATTGCTGGCTCTTTGCTTAAATGATCTTTTAGGTCTTCGTGGAGCATTCAAAACTGTGTCAATGATTAGTTGCTCTTCGATTTTGAATGGGTTGCTTTCATATTCAGCGTACCAATTTGAAACGTAAGTGGTAATATCCAATGGGCTATCTTTTTCAATTTCTGAAGGTGATCTTGAGTACATTGTCTTGAGAACGTAATTTATATCAGGTAATTCTTCACCATTTTTGTTGTATAAGTTAACTTTCACATTATAGGAGTCCAAAACTGAATAAATACGTTGGAAAAGTATCAAATTTCCCAAGTTGTCATTAATTATATGTTCATAGTTTTTATTTGCAAAATTAATAGCAGCAACTGATTGACCACCATTTATTATCTTTGCATACCCGAGATATATGGGTAGCAGTGGAATTGGCTTACCGTATTTTGTTATATCGGAGATTGAAAGCTCTCGTGGAACAGATATACCCAATTTGGATTCCTCCTTTTCAATTTCTTGAAGGACATCCTGCCAAATCAAGGGCTGAATACTTTCTGTATCTTCCCCCACCTGGCTGGGACTATCCACCGCATCATATTCATCACGCTCATCTTCTTCTTCCTCTTCCTCTTCCTCATTATCAGCTTCGATGTCAATATCATCCTTTGATTTAGTCTCAGTCACATATTCTTCAGGGATGTAGATCTCTTGGTTTGGTAGGTCTGGCTCAATTGACGCATTAAGCACTTCATTTGTGTTAGCTTGTTCTTTCTGTTGAAAATTATTATATTTGCCATTTTTGTTTTTAAAGGCCTCTTCTTGGGTTAACTGTGTTGAAGTTGCAATTAAATCTGTTTCAACTTGTCCAGTTACAGGTGAGTCCTGCAAAGACACCGGACTTGGTAATGAGTTTTGTGAATTGGAGCTGCTTTCAGAATCTTTAGAATCATTAGCTTGATCAGGGGTATGGAGTGATTGTATTTGTGATTCAGTGGAGGTTTCGATGGCTGATTGCACTATCTGGGGCCTTTCTATCAATTCCTCTTCCGTTGAATCAGATTCCACAGATTCCATATCACTGATAGGGTCTTCTTCAAAATCTAGATTAACAAAATGAATGTTTTCTTTGAGCCCTCCTTCCAAATACAAATCATTTCGTAATGTTCTGTTGATGACATCCTGAATCTCACAACTTTCCTTTCTGATTGCAAAAGACTTTTTCTGTTCACAATGAACAATTAATAAGCCAGTTGGTAAGTGAACGTATATTCCAAATAAACTTAATCCAATGGTAGTATGTAGTTCCGAGTCCTGAATTTCTTTATGGGTGAGGCAAGGCTGTTGTAAATGTATTCTGATTGTTCTCAATGTTGAGATTGAGTCTCTAAATTTGGTAATATGGAAGGACTTATCAGTTGGACCAACCAACTGGGATTTTAATATATCACTCATTGTTCGATCTGTCCAACCCTTGTCTATATCTGTTTGTTTGTCTATATCAGTGGTAAGTTGGTAGAGTACAGACAAGCGGATTTGCCTATTTGTTTGTTTGTTTACTCATACCATTCTGATTCTTTGTTATTATTTTCAATCATACTTCCCTGTCCCCTCCATAAAAATAAACACCTGGTGTAAAGGTGCAGTAGTGAAACTGGGCCAAGCGTGTAATCTTCAATGGTTAAAAATTCATCTTCTTCTATTGATAATACGTATGGGGAAATATATCACTTTAAAGACATATAATATACGACTACAAATCAAATCATGTTGTTAAATTCACTGTTAATTCCGCCTTTTTATAGAACAGTTACGTTTTGTATTGTCTGCAAAGAGTTTATTATATCTTTATTGATACGTTGGTTGATTAGTTGATCACAATGTTTCTACATTAAAAGGCGAAAGAACGGATTAATCATAAGCTGAATCATATAGCTACCTTATATGTACATTTAGTAATAGTATCTAGTATTTTGTTGTCTTGTGAAGTTACCTTCTAACACTTGATCAAATTTATCATCTTTAACAAACCCACCCATCATTGATTTTTCAACATTTCTTTTGAAATCATCAGGGAATTTACTTAAATCATTGGCAGCATCTTTGTTTAATGGATCGTTCGGATTTGGTTGTAGAAAAAGATGCAATATACCAGCAAAGACTAATTGCAAATTTAAAGACGGTTTCCAGTCATTTCTTAAAATGTTCAAGCAAACATGACCTTCTAAGTCTATATTTGGATGGTAAATCTTGTTTATACATTTAAATTCAGGCGCTTTGTTTGGATAATCTTCAGGAACTTCACAATTAAATTTGAATGTCCCATTTTTGTAGTAACCTTCGTTTGGCTTAACTGTTAGTTTGATTAACATCGGGTTCGATTCAGAGTACTCTATTTGGATGCATGGTATGTCTTCGTATTCTTGTAAATCTTTCTTGGCACGCAAAAAAGCAACGGATACTTGTGGTTGGTTTGTTGAATTGTTGGATAGTTTATCCTTTTGCATTTGTTTTAACCTTAACTATATGACGACAAGTACGAGGGCACTGTTAGTATTTAGATTATTTCATATGATCATTTGAGCAAGACTGTGGGTTTTTGGTTGGGGAGCTTCAAGCACATGTCTAATCAAAATGGAACTAAACTTACCATTTTAAAATATGCTTCAATAATCTCTGTTGATATAAACTGTGATTATACTATTTTCTTTTCGAACTATCATCTAAGGAAGATATCAGACTTCTTGTTAACGAGTCCTCCTATATTTCTTTATACAAAGTAGAAAATACAATCAATATTTGCTGATGTAATCATAAACACTATTATATTCGTGTGTATCACGCGTTGAACTTCTTCGATCCACAAGGTTCGAATCATAACAAAGGACTCTAAATTACAAGTTGACAAACCAAGCACGAAGTCCTCTATTCACAATCACCATTCGCAATCTCCTTACATAGCAGCTATAACCTACATCAACCAATCAGTTGATAACTTAAGCACTATCTGTCACTGGATTCTATAGTACCATCTCATTCTTTATTCCTTTTGAACATACATCTCACTCCATCAGCAGCGGAAAGGGGAAAGTAGTCATGTCAGATCAGTCAAGTCCAATTGAAAAGACCGGGAAAGCAACTCCACGCTTGAAATCTTCCACTGATTTTAAAAATCAATTATTTGATATTCAACAAAAGTTCAATAACAGAAAATCAAACAGTCATAATGCAATTGGATCAATTTCGAACCTAAATCATCCTCCAACAAATGCCGGTATTCTTAGAGATACCTCCAAACCAGATGAGAAATCCGAACTCATTGGTACAAGGAGAAGCTACCATCCACCTGAAATTTATCTACCACCTCTTTTATCATCAGAGGACTCTGCAAGAAAGAGAGATAGTTTACCAATTATGAGTGTCAAAAGGAAAACATCTACCCAATTGATGCAAAACACAGCTGGTTCTCCAAACAGTAACGGTAACGTGGATTTTTTGAGTGATTTATCAGATGGTTTATTGATTGAATCAAGAAGATTAAACCATGAAAACTCCAAATACAAGGCGAAGTTAAAAGAGTTAGAGGTTGAAAATGAATCATTCATGAAACAAATCAACAATTTGACTTTGATCAACAGGAAGTTAAGCGAAAAAGAAGAGTCTTCAAATGATAGAATTTGGGAGTTAGAGACTGAGAATGATACTTTAAACCGAGCTCTCAATAAGTTTAAAACTGATTTAAATAAGTCATCAAATGACAACTCCTTAAAAGATACAGAATTGAATAAATTGAAGGATCAATTGGAAACTTTCACACTACAGAAAATTGAATTTGAAAAAGATTCAATGACTAAGATCAATAAATTGTTAGCTGATAATATAGAATTGAAATCAAGAAACTCTAACTTGAACGATGAGAATGATGAATTAACTCAAAAGGTTGAAGAGCTGACTGTTGAAAAGACTAAAGCGAGCTCCATTCCAAATCTAAATCCGCTATTGGAAGAAAATGATATAGATACAAATAACCTAGAATCATTTGAGGATTCATTGCTATTAGATCCTTCGGTTTCTCCAGTCAAACAAGTCAATGAAACGAACGAAGTTTTAGAGAAAGAAACTTTGAAAGCAAATTTACAAAATGCAAACAAGATTATAGTTAGATTGAGACAGTCCATTTTGAAATTCAAAATTGACAAAGAGCAACTAGAAAAGCAGGTTTCTTTACTCGAAGGCAATAGTCAACATCAACAATCTAGGAATTTGTCATTGGGTAACAGATCTCCAATGGGTAAAAGAAGATCCAAGCTGGAATCGCCAAATACAACTTCTGTTGTTTTCTCTTCATCAAACAGAAATAGCAAGATATTCTCATACTATGAGGACCTTGGAGAAGAAAATGATGGTACTAATTTGAACTGGGAAAACTTTGACGATTCAAAATTAGGTTCAACTATAGATAATAGCTCCAAGTTAATGAATATTCCTAAACTTGTTAAATCTGACGATGAAGACGACAGCTTTGATGACGAAGATGGCGACTACCATATCGATAACGGAAACAAGGATGTATTGGCTGATGAGCTTAATGAATTAACAGACGATTTGAACATAGCGAACGTTAGCGACACTGACCAGTTTGAAGATAAATCTATTATAAAAGCATCAGTTGATTATGGATTGGTTGCTTTACCAAATGATAATGACTCATCACATACCAATGCCGACAACTTATTATATCGTTTGAAAAACAAATTAACTGAGTTCAACCTAATACCAGTCGATAAATTTGAGTATGAAAAGTTGGTCAACACAGAAAAAGAATTGAAATTGAAGAATAACGAGTTGGAAAAAACTAAATCGAATATCGAAACTGAACTTGTCAAATTAGAACGTGAATATTCTGGGCTTGAGTCTACGCATATCGGGGTTCTCCGTGAGCGAGAAGAATTGAAATCCATTAATATGGAATTGGAATCCAGCTATGATGATCTTGAATCCAGACATGTTGATTTACAAAGTAACAAGTCACGATTAGAGTCACAACTAAGTGAATTAGAACTAACCAAATCTGAATTAGAATCCAAGCATAATGAATTGAGATCAGAGGCTTCTGAATTGGAATCGAAGCATGTTTCACTTGAAGAGAAGGTTATAGAATTAGAACTCAAATTGGTTGAATTACAGGCCTCTAAAAATGAAATTGAGTCCAATTATATTGGTTTGAAAAGAGGTATTTTTAAGCTGGAAACCAGATACTCTGAATTAGAATCAAAGCATAGTGAAGCTGAAGCTGCTCATAGAGATCTTGCAACCAAACACAGTGAATTGGACATATCCAGGGCACAGTTAGAATCCAAGCATTTTGACTTGAGCTCTAAACATTCTGAGTTAGAAAGAATCAAGTCCAGCTTGGAACTCAACCATAATGACCTTGGAACGAGGTACAGTGAGCTTGAATCAAAATATGTTGAATTGGAAAGAAGTAAATCTGAGCTTGAGTCAACCCTCACTGAGCTGGAATATAAACTCGTGGTGTTTCAATCTAAATACAGCGATATCGAATCCAAGAATGTTGAATTGGGTTCTAAAAATAATGAACTAAAATCTGAGCTCAGCGAGTTAGAGCAGATCAAATCTGAATTAGAACTCAAACACGCTGAGCTAGAGGCAGTCAATTCTGAATTGGAATCCAAATTCACCAAAGAATTGGAATCTAAACATGGCGATTTGAATTCAGCTAAGTTAGAGATAGAATCCAAGGACAACGAACTAGAAGCGAATAATGCTGCTTTAAAAAAGGCCAATGCTCAATTAAATGATGTTACAAATGAACTGAAATCGACTAAAACAGGTTTGCAATTAATAGAGCCAGAGTTGGCTACCATCAAGGACTTGCTAAAATATAAGGAAACCGAATTTTCAAAATTACAGGATAAGTTCGAAGAACCAGATGTTGGCTACATTAAGGCTAAGGCTGAAAGTCGTGGTTTAGTTGCTGTTCCGATTATTGAGCATAATTCTTTGAAGGAATCGTTATCTGCTAAAGAAACTGAATTGAAATTGATTGCTGAATCTTTATCCGCTAAAGAGTTGGAAACACATTCAGTTCAAGAAGAGTTGAGATCTTTGAAGACTGAACTTGGCTTTAAACATAAAGAATTGGAAACTGCCGTTTCTGATTTGAACTCCAAGCATAAGGAATTAAAGTCTTTTGAAGCCCTATTGAATTCTCCTGATCTTGAATTTGTCAAATCAAAGGCCGCTTCTCATAACTTAGTCACATTACCTGAAGATGAATACTCATCTCTGAAAACAGCAATATCCGAAAAGACGAACATGTTAACTGCAATGGAAATGCAATTATCTGATAAAAATGCTGAAGTTGCTAGGATCCAAGATTACCTAAATACCAAGTCAATTGAAGTAGAGGCTCTTAATAAAGAGTTAGAAAACATGCATCATCAATTGGAATCTCCAGAAGCTGAGTACATTAGAGAAAAGGCGAAATCACACGGACTGATTGTTATCCATTCATCTGATCATGATAGTCTGTTATTTGATATTGATATTAAGTCCAAGGAAGTTGAATCATTGAAAACTGAATTGGATTCTAAATTGAATGAACTTGAATCAGCTGAAAGTTCCTTATGCATCGAACGCAAGGAGTTGGAGGCTAAAATACAAGAACTCAAATCTTCAGAAGCTTCATTATCATCTACACACGAAGAATTGGAATCAATTAAATCCAGACTGGATTCTCCAGATCCAGAATTTTTGAAATCTAAAGCCTTCTCTTATAATATGGTTGTTATTTCTCTTGAAGAGCAAGAAGCTATGATATCCGAGATTTCTAAGTTATCATCTCAAATTGAATCTCCAGATAAAGACTATATTGTAAGCAAATCAGCGAATCATAAATTGGTGACAATTGATGCCGATGAGCACGATAAACTAGTGCAAGAATTATCTACTCAATTGATTGAAGTTGAAAAATTATCAAAGGAGGTCGATATAAAGTCTGCTGAAATTAATATTTTATCTCAATCCCTTAACTCTCCAACATTGGAATTAATCACGAAATCAGCTGAACAAATGGGCATGGTTGTCATAGATCAATCCGAGTATCAAAAGCTAACGGAACCGCCATCGAAGGACTCCATCATTAGCGGCGCTTCTGCTCTGGGATTGGTTGCCGTTACATCAAGTGCCTACAACGCTATGAAAGCTGTTGCTGATACTCCATCACTTGACTTTTTGGCTTCGAATTTGAACAGCTTAGGTTACAAAACATTGCCAAATAGCGAGTATGAATTATTGACTAACTCTGCTGCTGATAACTCTGCTGCTGTGGCTGCCGCAGCTGCTACAGCTACGGCTGCAGCCCTTAGCTCTGCTGCTAGTACCTCTCCAAAGAGAATAAAGCACTTTGAAGGTATAAGTGAAACACCAGAAGGTTTGAAAAAGAAATGTTCCGAAATGGGATTGATTGCTTTGTCGAAATCCTCATATGATAGTTTGATTGTGTCTTCAAAAAGATCATTGACAACTGTTGAGTTGCTTGAAAGAATAGAAAAAATTGGAATGATTGCACTACCTAAGGAAGATTATCTTCATTTACTGGAGATGATTGGCTCCCAAGGCGAATCATTCAGTGCAATTGTTGCAAGATTAAGAGAATTACGTCCAGAATCTTTTAAATCATCTTTGACTGAGCTAAAATCTTTGATTGAACATCAAGTTAAGATGGCATCATCATACGAATCACCAACATCTGAGTACATTACTTCAAAGGGTGGTGATTTGGGTTTGAAGGTTCTCACTTTACAAGAATTCAAAAAGTTAGGTGTTAAACCGACTGTTACTGAAAGTATGCACTTGCTGGAAGATGAAGGATTTGTCGTTTTACCAAACTCTAATTATGAGGATCTATCTTTATTACAAGAAAAGATGAGGAATCCAACCACTGAGTTTGCTAACGAAGTGGCGTCATTGATTGGATTGACAGTACTATCTAGGGAAAGACTCAGTAATTTAGAATCGCCAGATAAGGAAACCGTTATCGGATTGGCTGAAAAATATTCAATGGTTGCTTTAGATGCTGCTGAGTATAGTTCAACTCAAGAGATTTTATCACATATAAGTGCTGAATTGGGGGCTGCGAAAACAAAATTGGAATCCACAAAATCTGAACTTCAAGAAATGAAGGATAAATTTGAAAGTCCTACATTAGACTATGTTAAGGAAAAGGCTATCATTCATGGTCATATTATTCTACCAACTGCTGAGCACTCTACTATGTCTGAAGAACTGCTTACCAAACAGAAGGAGCTGGCTAATATTCAAGCTAAAATGAAGAAAAATTCTGAAGAACTAGAGACTGTCAAGACTGATTTGTCTGCCAGATCCTTGAGGTTGGATGAACTTGAAGCTCACTTCGAAGCTCCAGCTCCTGAATACTTAAAATCGAAAGTAATTTTGTACGGATTAGTTGCTATTCCAATCGTTGAACATGACTCTTTGAAGGAATCATTAAATAAGGTACAAGAATCTCTATCTTCGAAAGAAAATGAATTGGCCGCTAAATGCGGCGAATTAGAAACAATTCAAAAGCAGCTTGAGACCAAAAATCTCGAATTAGAGGAATTTAGAGCTTCGCTAGGTTCTGAAACTTCAGAACTAGAAAAAACAAGAGCTTTATTAAATGCTACGCATTCTGAATTGGAGGACGTCAAGTCGAAGTTGGATGCACCTGAATTAGAATATGTTAAGTCCAAGGCAATTTCTCATGGATTAGTTGCTGTTCCAGTGACTGAAAACGAGTCCATGAAGGAGACGTTGGGCAATGTTCAAGAATTGTTATCTATTAAAGAAGTCGAACTGACCGCTAAGCACAGCGAATTAGAAAGAACTCAAGAACAAGTTGAAGACAAAAATATTGAACTAGAACAAGTTAGAGCCTCATTAGATGCTAAGCATTCCGAATTGGAAGCTATCAGATCAATGATAGAATCACCTGAACTGGAATATCTTAAGTCAAAAGCCACGTTACACGGTTTACTTGCCATTCCAATAGTCGAGTATGATTCAATGAGGAAAGAAATTGATACTAAGATTGAAAGGGAAAACGAATTGGATGGCAAGCGTGCAAAAATTGATAAACTTCAATCTGAAATCGGTTCTAAACACAGTGAAATAGAGGCCGTGAAAACCGAATTAGAAGTTAAACATGTTGAATTAGAGCAAGCCAAGGCTAATATTGACTCTCCAAGTGAAAACTATGTCAAAGAAAAGGCTATTTTGCACGACTTAGTGGCCATTCCAATTTCCGAGCATGAAATGTTGAAGCAAAGCATTGGTCAAAAGGAAAAAATGCTATTGGTCAAGCAAGAAGAATTGCTTGCTAAGCATTCTGAGCTGGAAGCTGTTCAATTGGAATTGGAAATCAGCTCTGCTGAACTGGGATCTATCAAATCCGAACTTGAAACCCCTGATGCTGATTATGTCAAAGAAAAGGCCGGTTATCATGGTTTGGTTGCAATTCCAACTGCTGATCACGAATTCAAGACCTCTCTTTTAGAATCTAATAAGAATGAATTATATGCCAAGACGGAAGCTTTAAAACTTGCGGAAACTAATTTAGCCGCTTCTATTGACGAACTAGAAACAATCAAGAGTCAGATAGAAAACCCAGCGTCGGAATATATAAAAACCAAATCTGAAGCCCACGGATTAGTTGCTGTCCCTGTGGAAGAATACAATTCGATGAGATCTGATTTGGACTCTAAGGATAGTGATTTAGTTGAAAAGGATGCTAAATTGTTAAAGCTACTCTCTGAAATAGAAGAAAAGCATGCCGAGCTTGAAACGTTAAAGGCGAAATTGGAGTGTAAGAATACCGAACTAGATGCTGTAAAGACTCAATTAGATTCACCAGATTCTAATTATGTTAAAGATAAGGCTTTATTACATGGCCTGGTTGCTCTAGATTCCGCTCATCACGATACAATTTTATCTGAACTTGAAGCTAAGTCCAAGGAAGTTATGCAATTGAAAAACGATTTAGAAGCTAAGTTGGGAGAATTAAAGGTGATCGGATCATCTTTAGCCAGTAAACAAGAAGAACTGGAATCTACAAAGAAGTTACTTGATTCCCAAAATATCGATTACATTAAGGATGAGGCAGCCTCTCATAGAATGGTTGTCTTCCCATCACAAGATCATAATCTATTGAAACCGTCGCCGGAATCTCCTTCTGTGGATTTCAGTACAGAAAAAGGTTCCCTACTTGGCTACAAGGTCATTCCAAATGGTGAATTCGCTAAGTTGAAAGACAGCGTGTCATCACCACCAATGGATATATGTAAGTCTGTTTTAACTAACGCTGGATTGATTGTTATTTCGCGAACCGAATATGAATCCATACTAGAACAAGTGAGCAGCCCATCAAAGGATAAAAGTGTTGAATTTGCAAAAATGCACTCTGCTGTTCCAATTTCGGTTTCTGAACATGATGAATTGAAGTCATCTCTAACTTCTAAACAAGCTGAAGTTCACAAACTCAAATCCAATATTGAGAGCAAAGATTTCATTACTGAAAAGGTCAAATCATTTGGTATGGTTCCAATAGACAGTTACGAATATGAAAACTTGAAGACCAATTTGAACACAAAAGAATTGGAAATTGAAAGGATGAAGCACAAAATAGACTCGCCTGATAAGGAATACTTGATTGCCAAGTCAAGTGAGGTTGGCTTGACTGCTATCCCATCTGGTCAACACGAGGCTAACATCTCATTATATGCATCACCAAATGATGAAGATATCAAAAACAAGGCAAACGCTCTAGGATTGATTGTTTTACCTGCGGATGAATATGAGGATTTATCTAGATCCATTCAAGCTAAGGATATAACTATTAAGGAGTTGGAAACTAAGTTTTCTAGCTTAACTGCCGATTTGTCTGCGGTTTCAGTTATTGATAAACCGGACTATGATAACATTGTTGAGGATTCAAAGAACAAAGACATCAAGATCAAAGAATTGTCTAATGCTATTGAAAACCCAACCAAGAGCTACGTGTTTGAGAAGTTGGCTTTATTAGGCTACGCTCCATTGAAGGATGCTCCAAATTCTAGAGAATCTATGATTTCTTCCACAAGAGATTCAGTTTATGTTGATGCTGTTAGTCATCAATCAGATTCCGATATTGAGGAAAACGAGAATGATTTGTTTGACAGCAATGAAAGTCTTGAAGATAGAGTTAGACAAAAGGCGTTAGAATTGGGCTACACTCTTGTCCCAATAAATGACTTGAATGATGATCTAACTTCTATTGAGGATGCAGAAATTACCGAAGCTGATACAGAACATGTTGCTGTTGCTTATAACGGTACAGAGGGTGAATCCTCTGGTACTGATCACTCTGCCATTGGCTCAACTGCTACTACATTTAACCCAGATCAATTGAAGGTTAAAGCTCAATTGCTAGGTATGGAGGTAATTGAACGAGATGAGTTAGAGAGATTAAGGGCCAATGAAAATATTGATTTACCGAGATTGAAGGAGATTGCCGGTGACTTGGGCCTGGCGGTTGTTATTCCTACACAGAACACTTCCTCTCGTTCTGTTCCCGTTGAAAATCCTGTTCTATCTAAGGAAATTATTCAGGGATTTGCTTCTAAACTAGGCTTAAATGTTTTATCGAAACAAGAGATTGATAGATTAAAAAGACGTACGGTGACCGCTCAAGACCTTGCTACAAAGGCGGCTGAATTGAATTTAACGTTGGTTTCTGAAGGTGAATTGTCTGACTTAAGGGCGAAAGAATCACTAACAAAGAGAGAATTACAAGAACAATCCAAGAAGAAGGGTTTCATGCTTATTCCAGAAACTCAATATATTGCAACCACTGTTTCAAGAACACCAGATATTTCTCATGTTGTTGTGTTACCATCAACTTACTATAATAAGTTGATCAGAAGTCATGAATGGTACAAGAGCAAGAAAGACTTGATAGAATCTGCCCCTACCACTGCTACCACTAATACAACACCCTTGTCGTCTTGTATCCCTGAATTGCCAGCTAATGATATGGCAAGCATCACCGATTCTATTCAACAGTTTAAGCCAAAATTGAAGAACCATTCACCAGCTTCCATGGCATCCCCAACATTCTCACTAAACGATCTAGCTAGACATCCAACACATACACCCTCTTTACACTCTGTAAATACTTACATTTCTTCAAACCGTGAAATGATTGCAGCTATCACCCAAACCATCATAGGTGAATACTTATTCAAGTACTACAGAAGATTGGGTCCATTCTCTGCATTGTCTGAAAGTAGACACGAAAGATACTTCTGGATTCATCCTTACAGTTTAACTTTATACTGGTCTCAAACAAATCCTGTCCTCGGTGACCCATCGGAGAACAAAATTAGAGCGCTTGCCATCATTGGAGTTGAGTCTGTTGAAGACAACAACCCACTGCCCCCAGGTCTTTACCATAAAAGTATTATTGTCCACACCAACGATAAGTCTGTCAAACTTACATGTCCGACAAGACAACGCCACAATGTCTGGTTCAATTCCATCAGGTACTTGATTGAAAGAAGTACAGATGATTTGGTTGATGACGATAACGTTGAAGATCAGTACAACATGTCCTATGCTGTTGATGAAAGGCTTGAGATTGAAAGATCACAATCGTTCCGTCATAGTCAACCTAGAGCAAGTGTTCTGAGCAGTGCTCCTGTTGGTCATAGAGCGGTCTCCTCTCCTATTCAAAGAAGTCATACTTCACGTAGTCTTTTATCAACCATTATCACTACGCATCGTCATGAAAGTACTAATGGTGCTTATAGCCAAAACCGTTGATTGACTGTTATTTTTATTTTTTTATTATATATTATATTACCTTCATTTGTTTTGTATGTTTTTACCTTTTGTTGATTGTTTATCTTTAAATTATTCTGTGGACATTCTGAATATGGAGTTACTTGCTATTAAATCCACCATAATAACTAATACGCAGTAAAAGTATTTTCTTTAATAATTTTAAGATTTATTGTGAGATATTTTATGTAAAACTCAAGAGAACAAAAAAATCGCAGAATGGGGCAAAAGAAAAAATCAACTGAAACTCGAAGAAAATAAGAATAGACGCAAAAAGAACAGGTGGCAATAGTAGTGGGTCGAGAACAGTCTCAATTTTTTATGACAAAAAGTATTGAACTTGAGGAAGGAAACAAAAAAGGGTGATAAAAAAGTGAAAAAAAGGTATAGACAGTAAATGACAGAGATATAAAACTGCTCTCTTTGGGAATTTGGTAAATCTCAAGGCAAATTGGAGATAAAGAGGAGGCAAAGAAGAATAAAAAATAAAAAAAGGGGAAAAAATGTCATTAAAAAAATTCGTAAAGAGTGAATGTATATTAGTTGGTGTAAGAGGTTATTAAATGGAATGCAAAAAATTGTAATAGTAACGTAAAAAAAAACTTGAAATAAATCAGGCTTTCTTGATACTTGAAAATGGGTTCAAAGTACGAACAGTCAAACATGGTAATGCCATGCCAACTTCAGCCCTCAATAAAATTGGCACTTGTTTCATTTCTCTGATTTCTTGAACGAAGTGATCACCGTTCTCAATTCTAGTGATACAGTTCTTCAAATATGGCGAAAGAACAGCATCATAAGGAACATTATTTCCGGCATTTAATCTTTCATCTTCAGAAAGGCGCAGATGAGAACAAGTTTTGGCAACAGAGTCTTGTTTATCAATTGTTGGACGAAGTGATCTTTCAGGCATGGATTTTGCTGATGTTGCAGGTGGTCTTTCAACTGAGTGAGGATCTGTTGGTAATTGAACGCTTGGAATTTCAAGGTGCAAACTAGCTAATTTGTCAGCCAATTCATCTGAAACTAAAGTTGATTTTTTCAAAAGTGATTTGCTCTGAACTTTAGCAGCAGTTGCGGCAGGTGCTCTAAACTTATTCTTAATTGAAGCTCTGTAGGATAATGGCTCATTTTCATCTTCAGGGATGTAAGTTGCTGAATCTAAGCCAGGTTCCCAATAAAGCTCTAGCACTCTTTCATGTTTATCGAATTCAGCTTTACGTAGAGGGAGTTGATCACCGTGAACTCTCTTTTCAATACCAAATTCAGGTAACAAAACATCGAAAGAAGACTCATACACTTGGATAACAGTACCCATACATAAGAGTTGACCTGTTGATTCACTCATCTCATTGATAGTTTGGCATAGCAATAAGTGGATGGCTTGCTCTTGAGCAGCTTTAGCACAGTCCTTCTTGAAATTACAGTAATCACTATTCATTTTCAATGAGTCAATGTCCTCTTTATAATTATCAATGTCATGGTTAACAACGGCCTTTAATTGTCTATGAACGATCAAATCCGCGTACCTCCTCATTGGAGCAGTGAAATGTGTATAAGTTGGTAAATTGAACAGGTAATGACTTAAACTATCAGAATCAGTCTTTCCAGCAATAACGTACTTACCTCTTGGCATTGATTTGATTAAAATAGCCTCAATAGCTTTTCTCTTCAATGGATCCTTAATTTCTAACAATGAATTTTGGAAAGTGGCAGCGTTGGCGGTATTTAAAGTAACACCTAAGTTAGCAGCTTTTTTGTTGTAATTTTCAAATTTGGTTAATGTTGGAATTGGATATTTTCTCAGTAAAGCTCTATCGCCTAAGCCAGAATGAATTTTTTGGGCAACAGCCGCATTAACATTGTGGAAAATTTCATCAATCATTGAAGTTGAAGGAATTTTTTCAAAAATGTTTAGAGATAACTTAACTCTTTCATCATCCAATTGATCCAACAATGGCAAAGTCGGTTGGTTTTCCAGTTTGGGGTTTTCTAATCTCTTTCTTCTTAAACCTCTTGCGATCAATGATAGAGTAGTAATGTAACCATATGTAGCGCTGTCAGAAATATTTGGTTTGGTGGTAGTCTTGTTGATGATATTATCAACATCTTCATAGTTGATTCTTTGCTTAGCAGTGATAACAGATTCACCCATCCAAACGTCGTCAATTTCGAATGTAGATGAATCAATTTCAAACACAACAGACATTGCTAGATCAGTTTGGCCTTCCTTGAATGAAATCAAGTCGTTGAACTTCTGTGGGAATAAATGAGCAGCCTTTTGAGGTAAGAAAACGGAGTGTGATCTCTTCTTAGATCTCTTATCTAAACTTGAGCCTTGTTTAACATAGTGAGTAACATCTGCTATGTGAACACCTAATTCAATCTTGGAATCTGAAATGATTTTAACATGTAAAGCATGGTCTGAAAATTTACCGGTTTGAGAAAGAGCAATAATGTAAGCATCGTTGAACATTCTTCTATTAGTTTGTTGTAGAGCAACCTTTGAATCAGGCAAATCAGACAAGTATTTGTCATCTTCATCTGGATATTCATCACACAAGAAATTGTTGTCTCTTAGTATGGAATCAACTTCAATTTGAGGATCGCTCATAGTACCCAACTGAGAGACTAAAGTACCAAATGGATGTAATGAAGTAATTGGCCATCTTTTAATCGATGCAATAAACACTTGGTTCAAATACTTCTCATGGTTTTGAATGAAATCTTTTGGAACCTGTTCAGTAGGAATGGCAATTAACGGAACCTTCTTGTCAGTAGGTTTGAACCAAACAATTTTCGGTTTATAATTGTTATGTTTGCTGTTATTGCTGTTATTGTTGTTAGGGTTATCATCTTTATCCTTGTTATCCTTTTCTTTGGCCGCTTGAGATGGTCTTAATAAACCCAATGTACCAGAGAATAGTTGGCCTGGAATACGATCAACAACTGCAACAACGTGACCAGCGTATAGTGGCTTACAGTCATCACTGATTTCTTCCTCTTCAACAAGTAAAAGAGATTGACCTTCAACCTCAACATCATCGTTCTTTTTTTGAGTTGGTCTTTGTTTTAATGAACCTCTTCTGTTCAAAGAACCTGACGTGCCACCAACAGATGAACCAGCAGAAGCTTGGCTGGTTGGAGGAGTATCGATAGATCCTTCAGCAATAGTGCCGGACGATGATGAGTAGTTAGTACTGGCATCGTTATGGAAATCATCATTCATGTCAGCAGTACTCTTACTGTTTGAGTTGTCCTTTCTTCTCTTCTTTTCCTCTTTTTCTCTCTTAGAGCCCCACACTTCATCGACAACTAAAAGCTCAATGGCAACTAAATCACCTTCTAAAGCTCTATTACGATCTTTAGAACCACATATAAAAATATCCGCATCCAACAAACCGTCAGTGGAAACATAGGCGTCGGATCTGTTCTTTTTGTTGACACGTAATGTACCTGTAACTAATTTTCCTTCGTTGATCAATTCTGGTAAGGAGCATTGAGGTAAGTAGGGAGCAAACAATGATTTTCTTTGCTGGCCATTCTGAGAGTTTCCTAATTGTGCAATTGAAGATATGGAACCACCATAAGAAGGCCTAACTCTGTGTCCTGGTGTGAATGATGGAGCCTCAAAAGTATTCATTTGTTGAGGGGTTTGTTGTTGTTGTTGAGGAGTTTGTTGTTGCTTTCTCCAGTTACCGTTGATGTCAGAACCAGTAGATCTATGATTAAAATTTCCTGATTGACGTCTTTCGTGGCCAGTAAATCCCGGAGCTGGTGGTGCCAATGATTGTGAGTTGTCTCTTGGTGGAAATTGGAATGATCTTTGAGGAGATTTCTCTGTTGCAGTACCACTTTTGGAATTACCAGTACCATTTCTGGAAAAGTCCGAATCTTCAGCATCCAACTTAGGGGAAGGTGGGAATTTGAAGGAAGGAGGACTTAGTAAACCCGTCGGAGAATCAGATGGAGTGGTGTCAACAGCGGGTGCAGGAGAGGAAATTGATAATTTTGAAGGAGAATGGCCAGATCTTTGAGCTTGTGCTTCAGCTGCAGCTTTCTTTGCTTCTGAAATACCTAATGAATGTCTTCTGTTATGTCCCAAGTTCAAGTTTGATCTTGCATCGTTTTTATTGAAGTTTTGATAATTTCCTGAAGTGGCCGAAGATTGTGCTCTTCTATGACCTCTGTTGTTACCTTGATAACCACCTTCGTTATCATTTGATGAAACGTTACTAGATGATCTTCTATGGTGGCCTCTTGTAGCGGCTGGAGCTGGTGGAGGCATAGAAACACTTTGGAAGTTGAATCCTCCTTGATTATAGGATTGATTTGGAACATAACCAGATTGTTGAGTCAATTGTTGTTGCTGTTGAAGGATTTGTTGTTGTTGAGCTTGAACTATTTCCAATTGACGTTGTAAATTGAATTGTTCAACTAAATTATTATGAAAAATTATGTTAGTATCAAATTCTATTGTTTTCTCAAAGATTGAGATTCTTGACGTCATTTTTTTTTCTCCACGCAGTCTTCTATTATTAGAATTTCTTCCATAGAAATTGAGAGGCGAATGCCTCTGAACTAGTTGAAAGAAGCAAATGACGACATTTAATATGATAGATAGTAAGATGTAAAAAAGATGTGTAAAACTTACGCATCAAGGTGGTGAATTCACTTGGAGATCTTCTATGGGCAACATGGATTGTCTTTGGCTTGTTACCAGTAGTTCTAATTGTAGTTGTTTCCTGGGATGGTTGGTTTGGTATATTCAAACCAGGTGGTGTTAGGTATTGATCTGAAGGCCCTTGTCCCGACATGATAGTAAAAGCACAAAGGAGATGTAGTTTGATTTCTATTTATTTGAAGCTTGAGCTTGCCGTCTGTACAAAGAAGAACCTCTTTTAGAAAATTTTCGGTGTGTGCTTTTGTTATTAATTAAGGAAGGAGTTGGTATAAATTGGAAACGTGATTGCAATAATAAATTAAAAAGGTGCTATAGGAAAACAAATTGAAATAATTAATATAAACTCTAAGACAATCTGATAATTTATAAAATAGCTGCGTTATGGTAGAGAAGTGGGAAAGAACGGGATATGGTGCTGTATCTAAACTAAGCTAAATGAATGACTTATTGATCCAGTAGTGGGTGTTGTGTTGAATGTTCTCTTGTTAATGATTAAAATATCAAACAAATGTTATCTTAATGTACAATAGGAGAGCAGTCGGTTTCTTGAAAACAGTATACAGATGAACAAGAATTTGAATTATCAAAAGAACAAATGATGAATTGACAAACTGAATTAATGAGTTAATACAAGTGTCTACACTAAGGGTAGAAAACAGCGGTAAATGAATGAATTGTGCTGGTGTGAAGTGATTTTCAAGGTTTTGAAAAATGAATGGCAAATGACAAGCTTACACCGTAAAATGAGATTTGTTCAGATTATTGACCAGTTTCCTCAAAAATTACAGTTTCCTCTTGAGCTTCGCCAAAAAAAAAAAACCACACTCGAAAGAATTTTCGTTAATTTGAATTTTGCACACCAACAATTTTGCCGCTGGAGGTGAGATAGAGAGCAAGTCAGTCAGGAAGGATTTGTCACCACCACGCGCCTCCCCGCGAAAGCAAACGCGGAGGAGTCTGTGAACCGTATGGGGAAGTTGAAAGTTGACGGGTCGTGTCGAATAGAAGATCTGAATTCAAATTCTACAATCTTAACTGGAACAGACAGTGCTTTTTGAGGTGATTATCTAATACATAATAACCCATTATTAATATATCTAATTAATTACGCCAATCATATCATAAGATTGGAGTTGCATGTCTCTGTTTATAATCTGGAACCTAGAATTAGCTTAACTGAGTGCAGCCATCAGCGGGTGTTTAGAATAACAGCTCACACACAGACTAGGGATTAAGATTTCACACCGCCTTGCTTCTGAATTCTGGCAAATCTAGACCAATGGATCGCTATAGCTTTGAGGGAGACAAGGAATCAAGGTAATCGGAACTCTTATCATAAAGTATGTTCATGGTGATCAGAATGGGATTCCTCAAAGAAAGAGATGGTTTATTGAACGCCTTCCTGGTGTAATGGGTCGTGTCGGTTATTTGCTTGTTTTGCTTGTGAGACGCCTAAATTGAACAGGGATAATTTCTCCCAGATGTTACTCGAAGGATTTTCGTCCTAATTACAACCAATGCCTTCATCGGTGAATACGCCAAACCAATTTGAAATTCAGATATTTTTCTTGATAGAATCAACATTAAAGTAGTTTTTTGCCCTGATGAAAATGATAATTAATCAACTCAACATCCTTGCCAACTGCATGCATGAATAAAAAAAATAAATTGATTTTACAATTTATTTGTAAAACTAGCCCAGATCAGTCAAGAAACAACAAATGACAATAGCAATGAGCAGGGAATTCTCACGACGCCATCATAAACTTAAACGTGATTTTCATGTACGTAAACTCTCTCAGTCTCAAATATTTACTCGATATACTAAGTTCAAGATAAGTATAATAAGATTCATCAATTGAAATTGGAAACTGGAATTCATATATTTTTGCACCAACTGTAGATTTCATTTTCTTATAAACAAAGATTAGGGGGTCCTACTTTGCTGTAATCCCGCAGAATTTTTAAACATTTTTATACAATATCTTTGCCTACTTTGGCATACAACAATAATCATAACGTTGCTATATATACATATGTAAACATGCCATAGGAAACTAAAGTTAATAAACTACATATCTGAAAGAAGAAATAAGGACTCTAATACTTGCTGGTTTATCACTGTACTTTCCTGAATCGGGATGATTGTTTAAAAAAAATTTGTAAACGTGCAGCAACTTTAATGACAAAGAAGCAGAGGTCTAAATGTTTAATCCAGCAGCAGCAAATAAGCTAACCATTTATATTAGTGAATCAATAAATTGAGTTTTTAAATCCCCACTTCTCTGTAATTGAATCATGCATACAAACTTTTATCTGTAATTTCTTGAATCTAGGTAAAACAGATAACTTTTCCTATTGACTATTTAAGCAGCTTAATTCCCACAAGTGACTGATTTACTTTTTTGTCGATCTTGCTTCTGTTTTTTTTTTCGCTTGCTTTGCTTCCTCTTTTCACAAATTCAAACGCTAAAACAAATTAATAGTCATTGGTTTGTACATCGTACATATTGTATTAACCATGATATAGCATCATTCCAAGTTCAAACTCATTCAACATTAAGAACCCCAAAAGAGCAAACTAAAAATATTTGATCCCTGAAAATCACAATAAACCTCAGGGTAGATAAAAATGAGAGCTAAGAGGTTCGAACTCTTGCATCCGAAGATATCACGGCCTAAACGTGACGCCTTAACCACTCGGCCAAACTCTCGAATTTTGGATATATAATATTAAATTAATCTATGAGCGCTTTTTTTCAAATTCAAATTAATACTAAATATTACTTTATTTTCAACTTATTAATGATAAGATAAATAAGTTTCACTTTCTTGTGTACTCGAATAAATAAAAAGCAAAAAAGGTTTTATATCAGTTAGTATAATATAATTAGAGAAAGTCAAAGCAAACAGGCAAAAGCTGTAGTTTTGATGAAGTGATGAGTTCTATGCATTTATAAATCTAAACAATTTTCAACTTGCTTGTGGGGGGGGGGGGGGGGGGAAAATGTGTAGAGTGGGAGGTTTAAAAAAAATGTTTTTAAAAAAAAAAAAAAATCAAAAAAAAAAACA